>QTSX02001701.1:0-62705 GCA_014839935.2 Entomophthora muscae | reverse complement strand
ATTTCAAATTTGGGCAGCAGCTCCCCCCATTTTTGAACTTGGGGAAATTGCCTTTTGTGGATTCCCAATTGAGCAACTTCCTCATCCCGCCAGGGTGGACAGCCCCACTTGGGGGGGGGGTGCGCTGTCCTCTGCCAGCAGCAGGCGGGTGGGCAGAGTCTGGCGGCAGGCGCCCACAGGCAAGCCGCTAGGCTATAAAGCCAATTTTTGAAAGACATTATGTTTTAAGTTCATTTTCAAAACCTTTTTGTTTTGTTGTATTTTCCCCCAATGGGGGGAAACTGCTGCAATTATTTTTGATTTTTGAGCTGAATTGTGCCCAAAATCTTGTCTTGTAGAAGAGTGTTATCAGGAATATTCCTGACAGGACAAGGTTGCAAAAGTGGCAGCTTTCACACTGAGTTGGGTTTACGGGGGTTACCAATCACTGGTAGCCCCTGTAAAACAAATAAATAAAAATGAAATAAATAAAATAATTCAACTGAATATGAATAATTTTGCAAATATTGAAGCTAAAGCTAAGGAATATTTACCGCCTGTGGGGTGCTTGCCATGGATTAGGGAAGCATACAAAATAGGAGCAAATATCAACTTCAAAGAGATGACTAAAACTTGCAGGAATATCAAAATAAACTTTGATGAATATATTTATAAAAGTATACAACAATTTCCCTTTTCAAATATCAATGAATATGAAAAAAACCTAATAAAAATTGACTTTCAAATAGGAACATTATCTAAAAACTGAAATTTTTAATGAAGTATTCAATGCATTATCAAACAAAGTCAGGGACACAGTTCTTGTGAATACAGTTAAACCTTTATTTATTTTGTTTGCTGAGGCATGGGGGCGGATACAAATTAGGCACCCACAGAACTATCTTAAAATTCAGCCAAACATCCCATATAAACAGATTAGTTCAAGTTTACAAAATATTATTCATGTTTTCTGAAAAATATACCTTGCAAAGAATTCACGTCACAGTATACCTAGGAATCCTAATACATTGCATATTAAACTAACTTCAAAAAGTTGGAGGATGTACCTATTCAACTTGATATATGCCAATTAGCACTGGAACTCCAGAAGACACCACTGGGTTATAGGACAGTTGAGCACGTCCTGTATGAGTCCTTTGCACTGGCATTGTTGTATGGGTTTTACGTGCCTCCCAAAAAGAATCTGCTGATTGATTTGCTTACCTGCCTCCCTTTTATTAAGTGTTTGGCAACCACCAGGGTACAGGGCGCCACCCCTCTAGCAATTGCATCCAGGGTTGTCCACCACATACAGAAGAGTACGTGGATCCAATTAGGCGCTCTAGCTGAAAATTTGATTTTGGGGTATAATTCCCCGGAATAATCACATTCTATTTGCAATTTGCATCTCCCTAATAAATAATCTTCCCTTGCAATTTAACTTTTCATTTTTTAATTTTTTATTTTTAAAATTAATATTTAAATTATAAAATTTAAATTATAATAGTAATATATCTAAATATATTATAAGACATTAGTTATAGTTGCAAACATGTCAAATAATAAAAAATACTTAAAAATGTTTTTATTTACTAGCTTGTCAAGTACGGGTTCATTTATTAAATAGATAAACAACAATAATTGAATTTATCTGCCTCATGCAGCCTGCTCCACTTATGTTCTAAACAAGTGATTGTTTAGAACTCAAATTACCTTTCCCTTGTAATATGATTTGATAAATATATTTGATATGCTTGACCCATGTTATAAGTACTAATTAGTAAGAGATACATGAAAATCATTGGTTTCTTTGTTGTGTGACTATAGTGGCACTGAAATAATAAGAGTCAGATGATGACCTACAAGGTCCAATTTGTGGCTTAAAAAAGCCAAAGTACCAACAAGGATTCACAATTGTTTAAATAAAATTAATCTATTTCTATCTTTTTTAATTTTTTATTTTTCAGCGCAACAGTCAATATAATATTTAATGCATTATAATAAAAATATCTTTCCTTATATCTAGTATAATTAATTTTACTTACCTTTTGTACGTTTTGTATATGGCTATAATACAATCAAATGTCACGTCATTATAACATAAAGTATTATTTTCAAGCCCCATTAAAAACAAAATAAATATATATAAATTCAGAGCGCCTATTTATCTGATTGGCTTGGAGGCCAGGGCTTTGGAGAGGAATGATTCTGAGTGCTTATAAAAAGCTGCCATCACATTGGGTGGCATTGCAAATTGACTGACCTCAAGGATGTTGAAGAGATCCTTGGTGTCCTGAGGGAGGCCTTTCTTCACCTTATTTTTGATCCACCCAAAGGCCTCCTCAATTGGATTCAGGAATGGGGAATATGGCAGGAGGAAGAGAAGTCTCATTGGACAATCAGTAAGCCGGTGGCTGGAGGTCTGGCTATTTTTATCAATTGATGGGAACTCTGACACAACCAGATCCACTTTGTGGAGCCCAACATTATCCAACACAACAATGTTGGTTGTGCCACTGTAATTTATCCAAAGGTACTCCTTCACAGCTCAGAGAAATTTGAGAAAAGTCCCACTATTGTGGGAACCCTTGATTATCTGGTATTAATCCAACCCGCAAGGACCAAGAAGCGCAACCATTGGATAGGTCTGGGAACAGACAGCTGCACAATGGGCTACGCCGTCCTTGGACCTCTTCTCAACCCACCCATGCCTAGACCTGAGTGAGGAGGAAAACAATGATGTGTTGATGTAAAAGAATTGTACATTTCCTGTCTTCTTGAGAGCCACATAGGTCTTGGCATAAATGTGTTGATCCTCAATTGTTTTTTTCTGTTCCTATTATGCAGAGAAACTCCAAGGACCTTCCATGAGAAGCCCAATTTGAACATTACTTTTTAGACAAGAGATTTGGAGACAGAAAGCTTGAGCTCTATGGTGAGCATTGATTGGATAGCAAGCATGTTCAGGTGGCTATCCTTGGTAACCCACTGCTTGATTGCATCAATATTAACGGGCTGAAGGAGTTTGGGCTGCGCTTAGCCTTGACAGATTCAGCAATTTGCCTGGTATTGCTATGCTTTTTGTTGATATTGCCAATATACCTGGCTGTGACACCAAATTGGTACACAATATCACAAACTGCCATCCCCTGTTCAAGCAGTTGAGGAGAGCTTCACACTCATTATCTGTCAACCAACACTGGCCCTTAGCAGGTACCGCAGAATCCTGGCTAGCAGGCTTGATACAGGGGATGGGGTCCTTTGTATAGAAGGTGGGATCACGCTTGGTTGCACTGGAACTGTCAATGATGGAATAAGACACAGGTGCACATGGCTTCTCAATTGTAGCCAATGGCTTGTAGGTGGTGTCAAAGACATGGGGGAAGGAAGTGGCAACTCTTGGATCAAGAGTGCGGGGCAAGGTGACAGCTGGATACACAGCAGAAGTGTAAGTAACCTCAGTGCTCTTGGTGACCCTGGTGTAGGAGACTTTTGTGGCAGGCCTTGAGAGTGGCTTATGTCTGGAATCCAAGCTGCTATTCCTTGATTGTGATCAGGAGGTGATTGACAGGCGCTGACGCCTTGAGAGGCCTGTGTGTTGGCATTACTCCCCTCAAATTGTGTTCTGGGTCTATTATTGGACCCTCTGGGACGCCCCTTGTGGACAGACTGCCCCGCAGGCTGGTGCAGGAGCTGGTTGGAAATGTGATTGTCTGTTAATAAAAATATATTTTAGATTAAAAATGTATTTATTTGGATTTATTGGTTTAGTTGTGGGTAGTTATTTTCTCTTGATTCAGCCTTGAATAGTAACAGAATTTCTATATCTGTGATTTGAAGTGTATAATATTGTATACTTTCTGGGGTTGGATAATTTTAGAGTTTGATAAATTTTTATGTTTAAACATGGTTATCACTATTGAATTTTCATTTGATTTTAGTTGTGGTGGAGCTTCTTGATTTGGGTTGGTTTTTCCTAGTGTGCTTACTATACATTAAATTTGGATTCCAGTTCCTGCAATTAATATCTGAGTTTATTAGTGACATTTAAAAGTGATTTGAAATTTGGTTCATGGATTTGACAATCCTGAAATTCCAAAAAACATAGTAAACTTAATGAAAATGGTTGTTGGATTTGAAGGCTTCAAATCTTATTCCAGTTAATTCATTTTGTCCATTGGAAATATGCAGTTTGACTTGAACTTTGAAAAGTGTCTGTGAGTTCCAACATTTTTAAAAATTCAAATAAATACTCAAAAAATCAATTTAATTAAAAAGGCCATCCCAAAAAAGTGATTTGAAATTTGGACCAAGGATTTGAAAATACCGCATTTTTATGTTCAGGTTCTGAATTTACAGTAATGCTTATTAGTCCAATTCTAATAATTCAACTCCCAGTCTAACTCCAAAACAGCTAACAATTATTTTAGATCTATACTTCTGTCTCTTTTAGATCATGGTAACTTATATGAATTCAAATTCAACTAACTATATTTAGATATAATCAACTATAATTCATTCATATAAGGTGATTCTAACTTTAAAGCTGCTAAAATTATTAGATTTATCTATTTGCTTATTTTAACATCAAGGTGGCCTTTTACCTTATAGTAACTAGTAAATATGGAGATCATAATAAAATATTTTTATTTAAAGCCAAGAATCATTGAAATTAAAACAAACTTTGGTTTTAATAACAGATTACAAGCTAAGTTAAGCTTCCCCTGCATGCAGCAGCAAGGGAAGACAAAAACTAGCCTTTGTAGCTAAAAGGGTACAAATAGTTTATTTTTAAGGGTTAATAATTGGGGTGAAGGGTCCATTCACTATTTTTAAAATTTAAGTCTTTTGATAAATAAATAGTCTAATTTTAGATAGCTATCTTTAACAGGTTTATTTAATGGCACTTCAAATTACAACCTTTACTACAAACAATGATAGGTCTACTTAACCTGTATAAAGTGGCTAAAACCTCTAACATATTTTAACTTGCACCTTATTAATATTTTGCCTCAGTTTAAGTCTAATTTTCCTACTGGAGAGCTTAGATATATTGAAAATAAAACATTAAACTTTATTTCCATTAAGGCTAGCCCAAAGTTTATTAAAAACTTGGGTTGGTCAGCAAGCAATTTTTGAGTTCAGATGTCCCATTTAGTTCCAGCTTTGATCCTAGGCCATACTTTCTTTAATAGGAGTTAAGCTTAAAGACAGCCAGGTTCCTTTATTTAAATAAGATAATTCTTAATAAGTCTAAGGTTTCTTAAGCTAGATAAGATGTCTTTTTAATAGATCAAAAATTTCTTAAAGATAAGCTCTAAATACTGAGCTTTTAAAAAGCCAAGAATAAAATTCACTTTACTAAAAAGATAACCATTCAATATTAATTGGTTAAGTATATAGCTATATTATTGATATTGTTAAGAATAGATTATGAGATTAGCTCTATGAATTTTGCTACTTTAACTAATTAAGTAAATAGATTAGCTGTTTAGCTTCTAGATATTTTTTATTTCATAGATGATCATCTCACTTTAAAGGGGCTTTTAAAAGCAGTTGCATTAGCATGTTGTTGCATTTATACTTCTGGGAAGTATAATAAACAAAAAAAGGGGAAGATTAAGAAGGGAATGATACTTTATTGAATATGAATATAGAATATTATATAGTATTGTTGAGGGTCTGGAGTACAAGTATTCCGGCTATTGCCATCACACCTAACATCCAGTCATTGCCTGATTTGGTGCCTTTCCAATATACCATTTGACATATCAGAAATGGCAACAAATTAATATCACATGACTGTCCAGGTATCCAGCGGCTTGAAACCATCTAGCACATGACCAGCCCCTGGGTTTGATTCTACTAAAATCCCCGCCACAGCTAAAGCTATATAAGTCTAAAGTATTATCCAATAAAATATACTTCTTCTCTTCCTAATTTTATATTCAAAGCTTCCCCAAAAGGCGCTCCTTATCACTGGTAGCACTACGGGTTTTGACCACGCCAATGAAATAGAAAATGACTGAACAGAACCTGCCCACCTTTGCCCACGTACTCAACCAGGCCACATCCCAGGATACCTGGAAGACATACTTCTGCGCCCACAACATCAATGAAGATATTCCTAGTGGATGCACTGTATTTGAAGGTCTGGTTATGCCCAAAGCATGCACCAAGATAATTCAATACAGTTGCTCTCTATAACCACAAAAAAACACACAACCACCTATTGCAGACAAAGTTACCAACACCAAATACATTGGTATTGACAAGTTCTTTAGTAAAAACAAAGAAAACGTCATCAACTGGCTAGACCACTCAGCCGCAAAATTCTGCGCCAGCCGCATCCCCCACAAAAAATGGATCCAGGAAGCCAGCAAGCGCCTATACAAGGCCGCAGCTAACTGGTTTGCCACCTGGGTTGGCTCACAAACTGACAACCAGCTTGACAAATGGGAAGAGTTCAAAGCCAACATCACCCATAATTCCTGTGTCACTGAATCTCTCCAAGACATTGCAATACAGCTCAGCAATCTTTCTCAGAAAACCACTATCACAGCTTACATCAATGAATTTGAGGAAATACACTGTAAAATTCAAAGCCCAGCACAAGCTGACAATGTACACACTAGAGCCTCATTAATCAATAGAATGAAATCCTCTGTTGCTGCCCTCATCTGCCCAGAGGCTAACAACTCTATGCCTGCGCTCATTGCTGAAGCCAAGCACGCTGAAAAAATGTGCTAACATGGAATATGCTGCACGCAACGGCAACTACTCCTCAAACAGCAATGGCAGAGAAAAATCCAATGGCAATAAGCGCCAAAATACCAATCATAGCAACAGCAACTCCAATTGTAACAATGGCAATCAAAGCCAAAGCGCAAACCGCTCCCGTCCCAAGAAAGAGGACACTGCCAAAGTTAACAACGCTGAAGTAGCAGGCAAGTGCCTAAAGTTGAAGTGCAGAGATTGAAATCTCTAAATCAATGGATTTTTTGATCTGTGCACTTTTTTCAATAAAAAACTTTTCCAAAAAATTTAATTTTTTTCTTAAATTTGACTTTTTAAAAAATGTTTTTACTAGTAGCTAAAATCAAAAAACTAAGTTCAAAGTGCCCAAATCAATGCAATTTAAAGCACACCTTAAATTAATTTGGCTTTTAAAATAGATATTATTCATCCTTTTGAATATAGGGGACAAAATCAAAAGTTCAGAAATCAAAGTCTGGAATTCTCTTCAATTTAATATTTGGGGCCCCAAAATTAAAAAATTAAAATATCACTTAATATTGATTCTATCATTATGTAAATGATCAGAAAAGCTTCAAAATCATATCATACTCAACCAAATAAACTAAAACCTATTATACAGGTTCACAGTCACCTGTATAACATTTGATTATAGTTTCAGTGATTTTTATTATGTAAAAGATAGAGTGCTGAATGAAACAAATATTATATGATCACTTAGTAATTTACTGGGTGTAGTAATAGAGTGCGCAGATAGAAAAAGCTTCAAATTGAAATTCAAAACACACTTATTTAGTGCTCACCAACATATTTCAAACTATGATTGGAATTTAATATTTTATTAACTAAGCTCCAATAGGTGTTTATAATCAAAAGTGCGGAAATCAAAAGTGCATTTAAACCAAACAAACGCTCTACTTTACAAAACCATAATAATTTAACCAGTGTAAGTTTAAAGCTTAAAATTGGCGTTTTAAAGGTTAAAGACTTACTTTATAACATAGTAGAGTTTCAGGCCTTTTGGGTTAGTTTAGTGTAACTTTTTAAAGGGTTTAGTAAAAACTGCAGATTTTGGCAGTTTTGAAAAAAATATTAAGTTAATTTAATATGTTACTATGTTTCCTTATGTTTTTAGGGAGTGTTGAGATCAAAGTGCCAAAATCAAAACTCCCTAATTGTCTGATCAAAAGCCCCTTTTTTTCTCCTTTCAAAAGCATTACAGAGTTGACTACCTCAATTAAAATATTTATCAAAACTAACAAAATATAGTAAAAAGCACTCTGGCTTTTGGATTCTGCTAAAAAAATGATAGCTTTATTAATAATCTATATTCTTTTTTACTAACCAAAAAATACTAACTTTGAGCCATCTAGATGCCCCCTAAGTCAACTCCCATCAACCCATAGAAGGCCACCCCTTCCAGATCCAAGAAGCCTGGCCCCAAGACCACCAAGAAGATCACCAAGAAGGCCGCCAAGGCCACCAAGAAGACCCTTGAGCCCTCCCCCTTTCCAGAAGAGGAGCCTTCTGAAGAGGAACCTACCCCCAGCCCCTCCAAGAGCCCAACTGGGCACAAGTTTGTCCACAGTCAGGCAGATGAAGAGGAGACGCCCCCTCATATCTCAGAAGACAAACATGAAGACCTGTACAACTCTGAAGATGCTACACCAACTGAGGATGGCCTTGAGACCTGGGATATCCTTAAAGTTCATAATATATGCAACTATGAAGAGGAGTTTCAACTGCCAGATATCCTGCCTGTCTCCTTACCAATAATGTCTCCAAGGGCAATGCTGGGTTCTATCATGATGGTTTTATGTTTAAGTGTAATGATGAGCAGAAGAACTTGGTTCTTCATAATTACAAGTGTAAGGGCCTGCCCTGCCTGCCTGACTACAACTGGGTTTACCCAGTTTAAGAAGCTTAACAATCAGCACACCTGTCTGGAATCAACTGGGGTATATCAGCGCCTAATAAAGTGGTACCTGCGCCAGAGGCAGCCTTTTAACAGGGGCCTTACCTCCCAGGAGATAGTCACTAGGGCTATTCACAACTTGAACAGCTTTCAAAAGATAGCAGTTGGTACTTTTGGATCCCTTCAGAAGTATGTCAGTGATAATTGCTAGAAGTCTGACAATGTGGGCAGATCTGCCACCTCCCTCCCGGAACTGGATATACCCAATGAGCTCAGAGTCACCTAAAAGGATGAACAGTTTCTCCTTTATGATGATGGGCCATATGAGCATAAAAGAACCATCTGCTATACCACCCAGAAGAACCTTAAGAGATTGATGACAGCCAATATCTGGTTGGCTGATAGGACCTTCTCATCATGCCCTAAGATCTTTTCCCAGCTTTGGTGAATCCATGGAAAGTATGGTGATAAGGTTTTACCAATGGTTTACTTTCTAATGTCAGGACAAAATGAGGATGACTATACTCATGCCTTGGAGATTCTAAAGGGGAAGCTGGATCTCCTTCCCCCCTACTGATGCCCCCACTTCTACCCCCAAGAGGAAGAAGTCTAAAACCCCAAACCTGATGATGAGGAAACATCAGAGCCTTATCATACCCACCTCCTTGTTGACTTTGAGCCTGCTCAAGCCAACACCTTTAAAAAGGTATTTAAGAGCAAGCCTCATGGTTGCTTCTTTCACTTCAGACAATGCCTCAGAAGAAAGCTACAGAGCTTTACTGAGCTCAACAAACTGGTTACTAGATCCACTTCCCAGGAGCCCAAGGTGGCCTTCAACTCCTTTTCTGCCATTGCCTTGGTGAGAACAAAGGACTCTAGCAAGATCTATGAGGCATTCAAGAATACCAAGTATATGGAGGACAATGCAGCTGTCTTTGCTCCATTTATTGATTACTTTGAACGCCAATGGATTGGAAAACTTGAAACCAGACGCAATGGAAGAAAGGAAAACAATATTGAATGGAACCAGTTCAAGTTTGTTAAGAATAAGCTCATAAAGACTACTTCCTCCCAGGAATATGGCGCAAAAAAGTTGCCAACTGTGTTGGGGTGAAGAAACCCAAGTTTAATGTACTGATCAACAAGCTCAAAGTTGAACAAGCAACTAATGAAACTCTTTACTAGGAGTTTTTAGATGGACGCCAAAGTGTTTCCCAGAGCAGCAAGGATCTCAACAGCTTTGAGATAGTCACAAAAAACTCCCTCCTTTCCTCCAACTCCTCCAACTGGCTCACTCATCTTGAGAACATTGCAAAAGTTCTTTAATAATTCAAATAAAATCTTGCATGCTTTTACTTTCTTTTAATTTTATGTTGTGACAATAAAGATCTTACCATGCAAATAAATTTTAAAGCAGTTTTTTTGTTAAGTTTTGTATTTTAAATTCAATTAAATACATTTGCATATAAATTCTAGTCTAATTTTTCTTTTGAAACTAAAATAAACTTTCTTTTAAAAACTGCAAGTTAAGCATATTTTTATTATCTAGAATATACTTTTTATTGCAGAAATGAATTTCTTGGAGTCTTTTTAGTCTATTAAAGTTTTTAAAATATATAGTTTCATATTAAGAATATTATATTATTTGGCTTTGAAGTTAGCCTCTGGAAAATCTATTTTTGCACTTCAATCTTTGATATTTTTGATTTTTGCACCCTACATAGTGTTTTGATTTCTGCACTTTTTGGGGGTCCCATTTTCAATTTCTTCACTTTTGACCTTAGGAACTTTAACCTTAGGCACTTGCCCAAAGTAGCAACCCACTATGAATCTGACCCCACATTCTCTGACCTCAAAGGTCTCAAAACAGAGGAACAGGGAAAAGAGGAGGGGGAACAGGCTTAAGTGCCCCTGTCTCCCCCCAACTTGATAAGAAACTGTACCAAGGTACAAACTTTGCTACTTACATCCCACGTGTCTTGCAATCCTCCATTTTTATGAACGTGAAAATTAAAGATTGCTCACAACTTCTTGTCTATCCATGCATTTAAAAATACCATACACATAAAATTTTATTTGAATCTGGTGCACAACACACTATGGTTAGCAAACCTTCTGTAACCAAGTACAAAATACCAGTTGTCAAATCCAACTTCAAATACACCAGAATGGCGGACAAGTCAAAAGTCCTACTCAAAGGCAAAACAACACCCTTCAGAATTGCTCTCCAAGGCATAAAATTGTCCATCAAAGGACTTGTCATGAATAACATAAACTACAACATTGTAGCAGGCATGGACTGGTTCACCCTAGTGAACCCCAGCATATGTTGGAAAATAAAGACCATGACCATCAAACGCAATGGAGTCAATTTCAACATTCTTAAAGAACCCAATAACCTCATTCTAAGAGACACAGTATTTGTCCAAGTCATAAATCAAGATGACTATGAACATCTAACCAAAGACAGTACCCTCCACATAATGAGGTACTCCAAATTTAATAATATACAAACACAAAGAAAATCCAATGCCCAGAACTTGCGGCACTCCTAAATGAATACACTCATGTATTCAAGGAAGAACTCACAGAGTTACCCCCAAACAAGAGGTCAAACATGGCACCAACTTATGCAAAGTCATGCCCAAACCTGCACCCCTCTACAGACTCTCTCCCATGGAGACCCAAACACTTAAAGCCCACATCAAGGACAATCTAGCCAAAGGATCCATTTGTCCATCTGAATCCCTGTGAGGGGCAGCAGTCTTCTTTGTAAAGAAGAAATAAGGATCTCTTTGCTTAGTTATTGACTACAGAGCACTAAACAAGTATAGTAAAAAATAAATACCCACTTACCCTCATAGAAGACCTATTTGCAAGGCTCTCTGGAGCAAAAAATTTCGTGAAAATTGACCTCACATCTGGTTATAACCAAGTTGAAGTTAAAGAGAAAGACATGCCAAAGACTGCGTTCTGCACACAGTTTGGGCTGTTTGAATGTAAAGTAATTAATTTTGGGAGGACAAACACCCCAGAGACATTTTTCACCATGATGAAACAGGCATTAAACAGATTCTTGAACACATTATGTTACCTTGATAACATCATCATATTTTCAAAAACAAAAGAGGAATACCTCACGCATGTCTGCAAGACACTCAATCAACTTGCAAAGCTCAAACTAAACGCTAAGCCTAGTAAGTGCCAATTTATGGAAAAGGAACTCCTTTTATTGGGCCACATTGTCTCTGACAGTGACATCAAAGCAGACCCAGATAAAACAAAAGCCATAAATAACATGCAACACCCCACCTCTGTGAAACAAGTAAGATGCTTTCTTGGTATGATATCTTACCTGATGAAATACATCAAAGACTGCAGAAAACTCACCGCACCAATCAATGACCTAACCAAAGATAATGCCAAAAAGAAATTCATCTGGACTCCATAATACAACAAGAATTTCCAGCTATTAAAACAAGCTTTGATTGAAGCACCAATTTTGCAATACCCTAATAACAACAGGTGCTACAAGCTTGAGTCAGACTCTAGCAACACCGCCATTGGCTCAGTCCTACACATCCGCCAGCCAGGGCAGCAAGATTTCCTTCCAGTATGTTACAAAAGCAGAAAGCTAAAAAACACTGAGCAAAGATACCCAATACACAACAAAGAATTTCTAGCAATATATCATGCATGCAAGAAATGGAGATATTATCTCAAAGGACACTTAAACGTCTGAGTGCTAACTGACCACAAATCCTTAATCGATTTCAAAACTCAGAACGCACTTGCACAGCGCCAAGCCAAATGGATGTCCTTGCTGGAACAGCTTAACCTGGACATCTAATATAAAAAGGGGGCAGAGCTGGTCACGGCTGATGCTCTCTAGGCTATGCCAGCCAAGAGAGGATCACCCTGACCACCTGGACCCTGACTGGCCCAACCTATACAACACTGAGTACAAGACAAAAGGAAAGGATTGCTCCATACACCAACTAACCCATGATACGCTAGTAAGGAATGAAAAGCATTTCCACATATCAAATGGCATGGTATACTGAATTATCAAGGATAAACACATTCCATACATTCCACTTGCACAAAGAGTTGACACTATACTAAGACACCACTGTCTGCTAGGACACACAAAGGCTAACAACCTATATCTCACATTAAAAGAGATAGTATGGTGGCCCAACCTGAAGCAAGACATAATCAATGTTCTAAAGAAGTGCACAGTGTGTGAAAAATATGCCAGCACCAAGGCGCCACAGCCAACAGTCAACCCAGTACCTGACCAGTACCATCTAAGGTTTGGGGACTGGACGTAGTGGGACCCTTCCCAGAAACCAAAAAAAATCAACCTTTCCTAATTGTAGCCATCAACTTTGCCACACGTTGGCCCATTGCTGGGCAACAAAAGATCACAAGGCAGAAACAATAAATTTATTCATCAATAAAGCAATCATTGCGGACTACGGCACCCCAGACTACATCATAACAGATGGAGCAAAAGAGGTAATAGGCCACATAGTAAACAACAATCTAAAAACAAAGAACATCAAACACTCCACAACCTTGCCCTACAGGCCACAGGCCACAGGCCAACAGCAGAGTTGAACGCCTGAATGGCAGCCTTATCAGAACCCTGGAGAAAATAATGGATGGCAAAGCCAAAGACATATGGCCACCCTATGTGAAACATGCATTACTAGTACCCCAGGTTTGTACCAATCAAGGGACAGGATACTCACCATTTGAACTAACATACAGGTACAAGCCAGAAATAGTCACCCACAACAATCAACTGTATGTGAAAATCCCCCCGGGGGAACCTCCCACAGTAGAACAGAAACCAGCTCTACAGCACATAAGCCTCAAAGCCAAACTGGCAGAAACAAAGAGACTCATAACCCAAAAGGTTACCTCAACAGAGGACCCCTTCCCCATTAACTCCCCCATCTGGGTCCTAGCTGGGAACTGAAAGAAGCTAGACTCAGTACACAGAGGACCAGGAAGAATCATCTGATACCAACTAGACAGGAACACCTACCTGGTTAAGTTCCAGGGTGCCAAAGAGCCCATCATCAAGAAGTATCACAGATCTTGCCTCCGCCCTAGCAAAGGAGAACACTTGACCCAGTTGGTGCCCACTAGTAAATAACTCCAGGAATATCAGGCAGCAGCTGTCAAGAAAAAGCCCCCTCCTGATGTACCTGAGTAACCCCTTAAGGGAGGGGTGTGTCAAGGGTCTGGATGTACAAGTATTCTGGCTATTGCCATCACACCTAACATCCAGTCATTGCCTGATTTGATGCCTTTCCAATATACCATTTGACATACCAGAAATGGCAACAAATTAATATCACATGACTGTCCAGGTATCCAGCAACTTGAACCCATCCAGCACATGACCAGCCCCTGAGTTTGATCCTACTAAATTCCCTGCCACAGCTAAAGCTATATAGGTCTAAAGTATTATCCAATAAAATATACTTCTTCTCTTCCTATCTCTATATTCAAAGCTTCCCCAAAAGGCGCTCCTTATCAGTATCATGACAAGCCACATGTTGTCCATGTACGTCATGGAGATCATGGGGCTTATATGAGTAATGTTCCTCTTGAGTCACAAGGCTTAATCAAGTTGTGTTCCATTTAGGACCTGGATTGATTATCCGTCATAGATGGTTAACTGATAATGATGTCACCAGTTTATTGACTGGGTGGTGAACCACTTGGTGAGCCGCTCAGTGATTTACTCGGGGCGTTAATTCCCCAAGAGGGAGTAATCAAAGATGTTGCGACATCTCCCCCTGGGGTGCTAGAAGGCGGAGCCTTGGGATCTTCTTGAGAGTATCTGGTATGTGGGCTTAGTATTGATCCAGTTTGGCGTTGGGTAAAGGACCCTTGAATTTTGTTGGGCTGCTCTTGCCTTACACAAACAAAGTTGGTCATGATGCATACTTTTCAGTTCAGTTCAAGCTCTAATCCCTTTGATGAGGTAGGTGCTATTGGGCTTCACTTCCATGACAATTCCTGGTCTGCGTAACCCTGGGTCTAGTTTGTGTTGGTTGTGATTGATGATCCAGATCTTCTCTCTGACTTGGAACCTTTCTTGTTGTAATGGGATAGCTTCCCACTGGACCCTTTGGTGCTCCATCTTTTCTTGGTCCCTTCTGGATTGTAGTTCTTTTGGGTCATTACTGTCTGGTATCTTCTTTGGAAGTGGCAGTTGTGGTCCCGTGGTTGTACTGACAAGTGAGGGTATCTGAACATAGACCAGCTCATAGAGGCTTTTGCCTGTATTGTGGTTGACTTGTGTTCTGCAGACCATAAGGGCGGTTGGTAGCATATCAACCCAGGCTTTTGGATTGTTGGCAGACAACTTACTGAGGGCTTCCACTAAGGAGCTGTTTAGCTGTTCTATGTGTCCATTTGCTTGTGGGTGATATGGGCTGGCTGTGACGTGTTTTATTCCATTTTTGGCAAGATAGATGTTGGTTTCAATAGCTTTGAGTTCAGTGCCTCCATCTGTGATTAAGAGGAAAGGCTTTCTAAACTTTTCTATGATCTCCTTGCCAATGAATCATCTCATATCATTGCCTTTGTACTATTTTGTGGCTTGTGCTACGGGCCATCTGGTTGCATAGTCAATGGCTGTAATGATGTACTTCTTGCCTTTACTTTCACCAGGCATAGATCCCATGATATCCAACAACCATACATTGAAGGGTTTTGTGATAGATACAGGTACTACTGACTTGGGTGGAGCTTTGGTTTGTGCGTACTTCTCACAGACCTTGCATTGTTCCAGTACCTCTCTGATATCATCTAGCATATTGGACCACCAGTAGCAAGTCTTGAGATATTCATGCAAGTTTCTGTTACAGGTGTGTCTCAAGTCTCTGTGGTATCCAAAGATTGTGTCAATCTTTTGTGTTGACTGGACGTAGGGTACAGTGTCACCATTTGGAAGTATTTGGTGAAGGGTGCCATATACGTTTTTGAACAGATGTTTGTTCTTGAGGACTTTCTCTTGGATGTCCATTGGTGTGCCAGATGGGAACCCTTCCTGGAGATTCCCTATGATTAACATGGGCCAGTTGGGGTCTCCATCAGTGCAAAGGATGTGTTTATTATATAGCCTTGATAGGGCGTCTGCAGTAAGCATCTCTCTGCCTGGCTTGTATTCAATTTGCATGAGGTATCTCTGTATGAGATTCATCCATTTGGCTTGTCTTCTTGAAAGGTGTTGTTGTATTTTGAAGATTATCATCAACTTGTGGTCAGTGAGTACTTTGAACGTCTGGGCTCTTTCCAGATAGCATTGCCACTTAATGAGGCAGTGTATAATGGCAACCAATTCCTTATTGTGTATGGGATATCTTTGTCTGCCATCTGATAGCTTTCTTGATTCATATGCCACAGGGAGGAAGTCCTTTTGGGCTGTTTGGATATGGAGTACTCCTCCTATGGCATAATCAGAGGTGTTAGTTTCTAGCTCATAGATACCCTCACGGTTTGGGTATTGCAGGATGGGGGCAGTAACCATGCACTCTTTCAGTTGGCAGAAATGTTGATCTTGTAAAGGTGTCCAGAAAAATTTGGTTGTTTTCCCAGTGATGGCTGACAAGGGGGCTGTCAGGGCGCCCCAGTCAGGGATGAACCTGCGTACATAGGCTACCATGCCAAGGAAAGTGCAGAGTTTGCTCTGGTTTCTTGGGGCTGGCATCTCTGTTATAGCGCATATTTTGTCTGGATCTGGCTTGATACCGTCCTTGCTGATGATATGACCAAGGAATAGAAGTTCAGTTGAGAAGAACTCACATTTGGACGGTTTGGCAATCAATTGGTTTTCCTGTAGGGTACAGAGGACTGCACAGACATCTTCTCAGTGTTGTTGTAGTTTGGCACTGTAAATGATGATGTTGTCCAGGTAGATGATTGCTCTTTTCCCAATGTGTTCCTTGAATACTTCATTCATGAAGGTTACAAAGGTACTGGGAGCGTTTGTCATGCCAAAATTGAGGACAACACATTCAGAGGACCTGTATTTAGTTCAAAATGCGCTCTTTGGAATGTCTTTAGGTTTCATACAAATTTGGCAGTATCCTTCTATCAAATCAATTTTTGTGAAGATTTGGGACCCCCCAGGGCATCAAAAAAGTCATCCATTAGGGGCAGGGGATACCTGTTCTTTATTGTGACCTTGTTGAGAGCTCTGTAGTCTGTGACCAGGCAGAGGCCTCCATCTTTCTTTGCCACAAAGAAGACAGCAGCACCAAAGGGTGATTTTGAGGGTCTGATGAGGCCTTTCTTGAGTGCTTTGTCAAGATAAGCTTTCAGAGTGTTGGCTTCTTGTGGTGTTAGGTGGTAGATGGGTTGTGCCTTAGGCACACTACCTTTTAGGTTAATCTCGTGTTGTATACCCCAATCAGAGGGCAACCTGGGTAGTGTTTCTTGGAATACGGAGGAAAATTCATTGACTAGCTGGTCTCTAATTGGGTTCTGTTTGTGTTGAGGTTCTTGTTTTTGAAGTGTATGACCTCATATGTACATGTGCTCTAATTGATTTTTCTGATATCAGTTTCTTTCTCTGCTTCCATGATCTTTACAAATATGTGGTCTCTCATGAGGGTGTCAAGATGTTTTGGGTACACATGATGGTAGACTTCTCCTCACTGGATAGTGAGGGTGGCACTGTCCCAGTTGATGTGAGGCTTTGTCTTTTGCATCCAATCTAATCCAAGTATGATATTTTATTTAGGGATTGGAATAATGGTGCCACTAATTGTTGTTTGGATGTCTCCAATTTGGGCCCGGAAAGGTTTTGTCTCATGGGTAACTGGTGTGCTGCAGTAGTCTGCTATGATGACTTTCTTGATGCTACTTCAAATGGTAGGTAACTTCATGAGGTCTATAAAACTCTTATTAATGAGTGATTGATTGGCTCCAGTGTTGAATAGTGCTGTGCCCTGGTATCTTCAAGAATGGAAAGGATAGATAAGGAGTTTATTTCCAGTTTGGGCGGCAAACAGTAGAGGATTGCTGGAGAAAACCTGGATCATGGTGATTGAGTCCAAGTCTTGTTCTCTGTACACGTCTTGTGAAGAGAGGGAGGGGGCTTGCCTAAGTACTCCCCTGAGCTTTTCCCTCCTTATTGGTATCTTCAGTGCTGGCCTGGTTGGCTTGTGTCATTCAATTTCTGCTTCGAGGATGAATACTGTTGGCTCAGTTGTTTTGCTTATTGAGGCAAGACTCTCTCTTAGCTGCAGGGTTTTCCTTGTGCTTGTTGGTGGCGTGTAGATTGTCAGACTTCTGAGCTGCGTGTTTTCCTTCTAGGAATACATCCTTGAGGTTCTTGCAGTGGGTCATGTTGAACTGACTTCTAATGTGTGTGGGAAGGCCATTGTAGAAGTCCAGGCGTGGTCCAGGTTCATCAAAGTTGATGGTGTTGGGCGCATGGTCATGTAGTCCTTCATATGCTGCAATGTATTCTTTGATGGTTTCTGTCATTTTTGAAGGTTTTAGTTTGGTCATAATCACCACGTCTGAGTCCTTCATGGAGAACTTTTCAAGAAATGCAGCCTTGAACACTTTCCAATTTTCCTTCTGGTCAGGGTGTTGGGCTAGCCATTTGGTAACAAAACGTGAAGCAGTCCCTGTGACACAGAGGGCAATTTTGCTGACCCAAAGTCTTTGGGGATACTTCACTTGTTTGAACTTGCTCTTGGAGCTGTTGATCCAAAGAGAAGTGTTCTCACGGCATAGTCCTGTGAAAGCACCAATCTCAGCGGTACATAAGCGTTGAAACACAATATTATGTATCTCAGGTTGCATAGTTGCTGTTGTGGTTGGTGTGGTAGGGAAAAGTCTGCGGATTTTGAGAGTGTTGTACTGTTCAATGGGTACAAGGAGGTTATAGTAGATAACAAGGCCTGGGGGAATGTCTTGTCCTACTTTGTAATCTCTCCAGCTGTTAGGGAGTGACATTGTTTGGGTTCTTTTCGTGGGAGGAATTTTTCCTTTGAGTTGGGTAGGTATAGATAGCTTACCTGTGCTACCACTGTCAAGTTTATACTTCTGGGAAGTATAATAAAAGAAATAAAGGGGAATATTAAGAAGAGAATGATACTTTATTGGATATGAATATAGGATATTATATAGTATCATGACAAGCCACATGTTGTCCATGTACATCATGGAGATGATGGGGCTTATCTGAGTAATGTTCCTCTTGAGTCATGAGGCTTAATCAAGTTGTGCTCCATTTAGGACCTGGATTGAGTGATCCCTGTCATAGATGGTTAACTGATAATGGTGCCACCAGTTTATTGACTTGGCGGTGAACCACTTGGTGAGCCGCTCGGTGATTTACTTGGGCTGTTAATTCCCCGAGTGGGAGTAATCAAAGATGTTGCAATAATATCAATAAAATTTCCTTTAAAAACATTCCAAGCAAGAGATCTGGGGCCAAATTTAGGCAGACTGTCTAAAAGCAAAGTAATCATGAACAACATGGATGATTTATTGCTTTTGACGGTCTACTGACCAGTACGTGCTTATTTGTTGGACCTTACCCGTAGCTGGAGTTTCCAGCATGGACCAGCCAGACAATCCAATGGCGATGAAAGCATTAAATCGACCCCTATCTCCAATTCCCTAAGGCTATGGTCCTTTATATCGACGCTCTTAAAGAGCTTCGATAAAGTTATATTCAAAGATTCAAAACTAATCTAATCAAAAGAAAGATAGACCATAAAAGCTATTTCGAAATGAGTTCCAGATCCGTCTTTTGTCAGAATGAACGAAAATCAGTCGGCTGAGTATATCCTGCACGATTTGAACCTCGGATCCAGCGATTCCTCGATGACGATAGGCAGAGTTGCGAATCGGGTATGGGAGCAGGTAGGCGTATCTGGTTCAAGGGTAGATAAGAATGATTCGGGTTTGGCAGGGGATTTCTGATAATTCCGCGGAGTTGCTGCAAACGAGATGGCTTAGTTTGGAACTGGCATAGCGGCTGGTTCCTCCAGTTGGTATATATGTTTCGTTACTTAGGGTGGGCTTGGGATATGTTATATTCGGCTGTGTAGGAGCCGCCTGGGAAAGCCGGTAGAGATTTTATTTGGCTTGGTTCGTAATGCGTACATTTAAATAGGTATATTTAAATATGTGTAATTAAAAATGTATGTTTAAAATGTATATTTAAATAAGTACATTTAAAATGTATATCTGAGAAAGATGGATGGAATATCAACTGCTTAGATGAAAACTTGTTGAATGGAAGAAGTTATTGACAAAAGTTTGGCGTATAGCGGAATTTTCATCCTTGGAAATGTACGTTGGGCTCGCTAAATCCACAAAAAGGATATCCATCCTGTCAAAGACTCTACATGTGAACAACAGAAACGTTTTGCTTGAGCTTTAATCTTGGCCAGGATGGATCTGATTGGCTAGGATTCATAACAAGATGTTCTTGAGCAAAGCATGGGTTATAAAAATAGAGGCAAAATGGATCCAGGAGTATGGCGACGCACACCGACTTTGTTGTTTTCTTTGCGATCAGCACGGCCCTAAATGTTGTATCGCTGGTGAGTGGGCTGGCGGTGGTGGTGATGATCCTGGTTGGGAGGAAGCAGCGTCCCACAATGATGAATCGCGTTTCAATCCGCTTCACCTTGGCCATCTCCGCTGTTGACGCCGTGCGGGCGGTATCCTTCCTGATATACGCCTACAACAGAGATACTGGCTTTATTTGCACCTTGCTCTCGTACAGCAACCAGAGTCTGACCCTCATGTACTTGTTCCTGACGGCGTCCATTGCAGCAAACCTTCAGCTTGCCTTTATTAACCATACTGCTCCTAAACAGGGATCTCTGTTCTGGTGCGTACCAGTTCTAGCCGCCTTGGTGCTGCCCGCATTGCCAATGGGTATGTTGATCGGTTTTCTGAACTAACCTTTAAGCTGCGGGAAGACTTGGGTTTGATCCCAAAACACATACGTGTGAATACAAGGACTCCACTTCAATCAACTCCTTCATGTGGCTGTGGGCAACTTTTCTAGGGTGGGTTGTGCTGAGCTGCGTTTACTGCACGGTTGTGGTGTCCTTGACCACGTTTCGGCTAAAGTCGCAGAGTGCTTTTCTGACAAACATGCTGTTGACCAAGTCGCCCTCCAAGACTCCTGAGCAACTGCTTTACTTACGCAGAAGCATCTCCAAGCTTGCTATTCGCGTGTCACTGTATTGCATGATTCCACTTGCGACGCAGTCCACCCACATCGTGATGCGCATCTACGAGTACTACGACCCCATCCCTTCCCTCTTCACTGCCTACCTCTCTGCCATCCCCACAGGTAATTTTACATTAAGGGTTTCTAATCTTCAGAACTCCCAGGTCTGCTCAACCTAATCGCGTTTCTTTTGGATCCTGCCTTCACCAATACCCTACCCGATAAGCCCTCTCGGCAAGAAACTTTGGATCCCGTTTGGAATTGCCATCCCGTACACAGCGACTCGGACTCCAGCACCTCGAGCTGTCCACTACTAATCCAGCGTCTGTAATCTTCAAGCCTCCCTTTCCCTTGATCGTATTGGCTTTAAGAGGCTTGCATCAAGTTTTTCGTTTTCGATTAATAAATTACAAGAAATATTTTAATTTCCACATTCCAAATCTACTTCTATTTTATCATCCCGATTTATAAACAAGCCAGTGTCTAAAAGTTTCAAACAAACAAACATTTGATTCCCTTTCTCAGATACTCCACTCTCGGCTTCTAAACTTAAAAAGAACATGCCAATTCCACTCTTCGTCATCACCCCCGTGATCCTCGATGGATCCGAATCGCAAAATCTCCAACCTTCCACACGCCGCCTCGACCCTCCAATCGCGATCCAAGTTACCCCACACTCGGATTCCCAAGACCCAGGGCCAAAAATGTCACCAAAATCCCAGCATCGACCCAGCGTCACGGATCAAACTACCCACCGAACAGTTTCCATCGGATCCCAAGCCGCTAAACACTTTCCCCGCTGCGGTGAAGCCCACCCAGCACCGTCACCCCCACAAAGCTCGAAGCGGTTGCCTATAAATAAATCTATCAAGCTGACCGATTTCTATAAATAGTACCTAAATGGCTTGGAAAAAAAAAGACATATCTCCCACATGTCAGATTCTTGGGGTATGTGAGATTAGGCTGATTGACCACAAATGATCAGGCTAATCATCACACACAGATCTTTATCAGTTACACGCCATATTATCACTAGGTTATCACTTTATTAAGTGTAGCAGTTATACACCGCATAACCCTTAGTTTATTATAATATAATATGGTAGTTAAAAACTGTATTATTGTCAGTTTATTATAATAGATGCAATGGTTATACACCGTATAATTGTCAGTTTATTAATATTGATATAATGATTATACACTGTATAATTGTTAGCCAATATAGTGATTATCATTAACTGCACACTGTGTAATCACTAAATCATCAGTCATATATAGCTCATATCATCCTACTGGACATTGTATCAACTAAGTCTCACCCAGCCTGATAGGCATATATGATCATATCAAACAAGTGATATGCAAATGGCTAGGAAATACTGAGTTTGGATCAGCATTACACAGTGTATAATTGGTTCCTTATCATTTCAGGTCAGCATTACACAGTGGAAAAATCTTTGGGTCAATTTTGGATTGAGTCTGCTATTATACTGTATCGCAACATCTTTGATTACTCCCTCTCAGGGAATTAACACCCCAAGTAAATCACCAAGCGGCTCATTGAGTGGTTCACCGCCCAGTCAATAAACTGGTGGCACCATTATCAGTTAACCATCTATGACAGGGATCACTCAATCCAGGTCCTAAATGGAACACAACTTGATTAAGCCTCATGACTCAAGAGGAACATTACTCAGATAAGCCCCATCATCTCCATGATGTACATGGACAACATGTGGCTTGTCATGATACTATATAATATCCTATATTCATATCCAATAAAGTATCATTCTCTTCTTAATATTCCCCTTTATTTCTTTTATTATACTTCCCAGAAGTATAAACTTGACAGTGGTAGCACAGGTAGGTTATCCATACCTACCCAACTCAAAGGAAAAATTCATACCAAGAAAAGAACCCAAACAATGTCACTCCCTAACAGCTGGAGAGATTACAAAGTAGGACAAGACGTTCCCCCAGGCTTGTCATCTACAATAATGTCCTTGTACCCATTGACCAGTACAACGCTCTCAAAGCCCGCAGACTGTTCCCTACCATGCCAACCACAACAGCGCATACGCAACCTGAGATACCTAATATTGTGTTTCAACGCTTATGTACCGCTGAGATTGGTGCTTTCACAGGACTATGCCGTGAGAACACTTCTCTTTGGATCAACAGCTCCAAGAGCAAGTTTGAACAAGTGGAGTATCCCCAAAGACTCTGGGTCAGCGAGATTGCCCTCTGCGTCACAGGGACTGCTTCACGTTTTGTAACTGAGTGGCTAGCCCAACACTATGACCAGAAGGAAAATTAGGAAGTGTTCAAGACTGCATTCCTTGAGAAGTTCTCCATGAAGAACTTGGACATGGTGATCATGACCGAGCTTTAAACTTTTAAAATGAAAAAAACCATCAAAGAATACATTGCCGTATATGAAGGACTACATGACTGTGTGTTGTGTTCTGAGGTGGCGCAGACACACAACAGGAAGTCCTAACCTTAGGATTGGATTTGTACTAAGTCTTGGTTGGATGACAGGGAAGGCTATACATTTACCTTGCGGCCCTGGAAGAATAATCTCTACTAGTTGTGGCTAGAGAGAGGCGCAGAAGTACAAAAGACACAAAGACAAAAATGTGAATAGAACTTAATTTTTATTGGAGAATATGAAATGTAATATATAGTGGTTAGAAATACCACAAAACACTACCTGGACAGTAGGATCACTTGTCACAAGCATGAGTGGGGCAAGTGAGTTGCGCAGAGTCAGGAACCTGAACAATTGTATTTCCCAATCCAGCTTGACTCATTTTGTGAGGCAAAAGCAAAAGCAAGAAATTCATCTTTAAAATGGCCCACCAAAGGCAAAATTGAAATTTGGTGAATAGTGGGATTCACAACATTGCCCTCCCCTAGATTGGCCTTAGGGGGGTAGAATTTACAAAGGAACTTTGCATGCACTCAAGCAAAAGGACAGCCACTGGAGAGGAGCTTTATAGTGTACTCAGACCCTTGTTTAAAGGTCAATTCTAAAGGGCCAATCCACAGAGAGTCCAACTTATGTGCGCGACCACCTACTCTGTGTTAGTAGTAAAGTACATGGTCACCAACATTGAATTCAGGCAGGGTGGAGTGTCCAGCATTATTAGGAGAGAGCTCAAGCATCTTAGTCTTGTATGCAGAAGTGTAGGCAGTGGCCTGTATATTAATTATACAGTTGACTAGGTCCTTGATGTGGTTGTCAGGATTCATGGCCTTATCAGAGGTAAGCAGGGGGGGCCAAGAGTGATGAGGTAGTAGCCTCTTGTCCATACAGCATAGCAAAAAGAGAGTATCCAGTGACACAATGTTTGCTAAGGTGGTATGCAAAGAGAGGAACAGGTAAGTATAGGTCCCAGTTGGCAGCATCAGAGTAAGTGAGCTTTCTCATGATAGAGACCAGTGTTGAGTTTGCATGATCAACTACCTCATTGGTAGAAGAATTTTAGGGAGCAGAGAAGGATTAGTGTGATCCCAAAGCTTTGGCAACAGAGGTTACCAGTTTGGCATTAAAATTAGTCCCATTATCAGAGAGCAACACTTGAGGACAGCCATGGTAATAGAAAACATCTTGTAACAGGAAGGCAGCAGTTGTCTTAGCCGTGATGTCTTTTGTAGGGTGAGCCTCTACCCACTTGCTGAAGTGGTCAACAGCAATCAGAATAAAGTGACATCCTGAACGTGAGCGGGGGAGAGGACCTACCACATCAATGCTGACAGTGTGAAAGGCATGTTGCGGGGGAATTAATTTGAACTTGTGGGCAGCAGCTTGAGGCCTCTGCGGCTGGCAGCCGTGGCAGCTAACTATGACATCTGGGATCAACAGGCAAAGTTTCTCCCAGAATCAATTCTTTTGAAGCCAGTCATAGGTCTTGACAATGTCTCCATGCCCAGTCTCTTTATGAGCTTGCAACACCAACAAGAGGCAAAGACTGGGTTGTACATAAGGCAGATACTGGTCTTATACCTTCTTGAAAAGTTGATTATTGCGTATGAGGGTGTCTTTGGATAGCTTGGACAAGGCCAGTTATACCTCTTCTGTCTCACTTTCCCAAGAAGAAGGGTACCCAATTAGTTTGTATAACCAATCAGCCTCTGCAGGATGCAAAGCAAGAATGGGCATTCTGGAGAGCCCATCAGTGTTCTGGTGTTGAATCCCAGGGCAATGGAGCACAGTGAAGTTGTAACCTTGCAGATGTAGAGCCCATCAAGCTAGGCGTTCTTTGGGCTCCTTAAGCTGTTGTAACCACTTAAGCAAAGCGTGGTCAGTGACAACTGTGAAGTGGGTACCATATATGTAATGACAAAACTGCTTGACTGCATGCAACACGGCAAGGCACTCCTTCTATGTGACACTATAGTTCTTCTCATGTTTATTTAGCACACAGGAAGTGTAAGCCACAGGATGGTCTACACCCTTGTTGTCTATTTGGGCCAGAATAGCTCCAATAGCAAGATCACTAGCGTTGGTGTATAGAATGAACTCCTTATCATAGTTGGGATACACTAGGATTGGTGCTTGTTTGAGTTTTTGCTTAAGGGTCTCATAGGCTTGCTTCTGACTGGTGGTCCATTTAAAAGGAACATTACGTAACAGCTGGACTAGAGGTTCACTAGTGTTGGCAAAGTCAGAGATAAACTGTCTATAGTAGCCCATCATCCCTAGAATGACTTGTACCTCTTGCAGGTTGGTTGGCGAAAGCATTTTTTTCAATGGTTTCAACCTTCTTAGTTATTGGGCAAATCCCAGTCTGGGTTACTTCATGGCCTAAGAATTCAAGACGTTCTTTGAAGAAGGCGCACTTGGAAGGTTTTAGCTTAAGGCCAGCTTCTCAAATCTTTATGAACACCTCCTTGAGATGAACCAGGTGATTGGTGAAGATAGCGCTGAAAACTGTTATATCATTCAAGTATACTAGGACGCACAACAACTTCAAGTCATAGAGGATGGAGTCCATGGCCCTTTGGAAGGTGGCTGAGGCGTTGCAGAGTCCCTGCGGCATGCAAGTAGGGTCAAAAGGCCCTTCAGAGGTAATGAGCGCAGCTTTTTGACAATCTTCAGGCAACAGGTCAACTTGCCAGTATCCAGATGCCAGATCCATTGCAGAGAAGAACTTAGAGCCTCCAAGGCGTTGGAGGGCATCATCAATACGTGGTAAGGGGTATGAGTCCTTCTTGGTCAAAGAGTTCAATTGATGATAGTCCATCACAATACAATGACCCCCATCTTTCCACTTTAGGATGAGTAGCAGGGATGCCCAAGGACTTTGAGAGGGTGCCAGCAGCCCATCATCCAACAGTTGTTTGAGCTCTTTAGATACCTGTGCATCCTCTACACAGCTGCAGTGATATGGTTTAGCACAAAAGGGAGGAGCGTTGCCAGTGTCAATCTGATGGATAACGCCTTTGGCTAACCCATAGTTGGTACTGTCCTTTGCAAAGATGTCAGAAAATTAGTCTAAAAAGTCTAGAACCCCTTTCTTTTGAACCAGGGACAACTGTGAAAAGTCTTGCGCAGTGAACAAAGATAGGACTTAAGTTCATCTTCAGGTAGGTTAAAATCTTGGAACATGCCAAAGGGGTGAAGAGGCAGGAAATCAGGAGCGCTCAATAACTTGCCATATCCAACAACCTGCCCTCTAGACACAATCATGGGGAGAGCAGTCAGGTTGGCTACCAACAGTTGAACAGGGTCCTTATGGGAGACATCTAGGATCCCAGGACAGAGATAAGGTTTGTTGTGTCCTAACAAGGGGGGAGAGTACAGCTCCAAGAAGGTTTGTTCAGGTAGTTCATATGATATCTGGGAGTCTAGGATGACCTGGGAGCCAGGTGGGATGGTGACAGCAGACGTGGCTAGGAGAGGGATCCCTTCAGATGCAGGACAGGCCATGGGTAAAAATTTCATGTTTGAGGAGTGAGTGCAATATTTGAGGTTGAAACCCCCAGTGGGATATTCCAAGGCACATGTCTTGAGCCATTTCCCAGGAACTTTACCCAGCTCTTCAAAGATCAGAGGGACTTTGTACCCCAGAATAGAGAGGTAAACATCTTTTAAGTTGATTATCCCATTATATTCCCTAAGGAACTGGGTGCAACTAAGAGATTGTAACTCTTGTTTTCTAAGACAACTGCTGGCGCAGCTAGGAGAAGCTTGCCAAACTGCATGGGTAGGACAGAGTACACCCCTATGATGCGGGTCATAGACAGTCCAGCTGTGCCATACAACTGGTGATAATTGAGGTCAGGGGCATGTTTGAGCTTCTTCACTAGCTTGGAGGAGAAAAAGTTGACTGGAAAGCCAGTGTCTATAATGGCCTTGATCTTCACTTTTTGAATGGATATCTCTACTTGAGGGGTAGTGCAACCAAAGGGTGGAAGGACAGCCAAGATATCTTGAGCCTCTGCTAGTTCCTTATTCCACTTCTCAATCATGCATCTTAATCCTGGGAACTCCTTATAAACAGTCTGGATAGGGAGCAAAACAGATACATTCTTGAAGACAGCGTCAGCGACCTTGGCAGCTTCTTCTGACAACTCCACTAGCACAGAGGACCTCTTAGCCTGAGTGAGGTAAGGGCAAGAGACATTTTCTTTAACTTCAGGCAAAGGCTTAGCGGTAGTTGTAGTCTTTCCTGATTGCAACTTATAGGGGACTGTAATGGTTTCAGGAACAGCCAGAATAAAGTACCCATATGTGTTGGCATTGTCAATATCAGAGTCATCCAGGTCAGAGTTGTCAGAGATATTGTGGAACAAGAGGAGGATAGGAGGAGCCTCATTATCAGCAGGCTTGGCGTCAGTTATAGAGGGAGGAATTGAAAGAGACTGGGAAGAATTATCAACCAAGAGCGTCTCTGCCTCTAGGTTGACTGTTCTTTTCCTGCCTGCTCTTTTAGATCAGCTCCTTCAACCCGTGGGTTGGTGCAGACTTGAGAATGATGACCTATCTGACCACAGTTGTGGAAAACTTGGCGTCAAGGAGGATTTTGCAAGTTCATGGTAAGAATGCAAGGAACACAGGAAGAAGAACTAGAGTTAGAAGTAGCTTGACCTTCCCTAACAAATGCTCCAGAATGGGTAAGGTGAATATCTTGCAACAGCGTCTTTATGCTCTTCATAGAGGAAAGCATAGCTTTATGGGCTTTGAAGTGAAGACACAGAAGCTAGTTAACTTTGAGGGCTTGAGCGCAAGTTGTGTAAGCTTCATGGGCTGTCAACTGCCTGCTTGTTATCAGTTGTTGTCCTTCCATGTAGAATCTGTCTGTAACTTAGCTAGCGTCTCTTTAGGCTTGAACGCAATATGCATGAAGGCGTCTTTCTTTACTTCCAAGCTAAAGTCACCACCAAGCTTGTCAATCAGAAGCTGCTTCATATCTTCCCATGTCTCAATGGAGGGCAGCTCAGGCACCATCACCTCCTGGCAAGTTGGATGTAGACAGGTCAGATCATGTCCCTTCTTAACTTTGTCTGAAGCTTGTCTCATGGCAGTTTTGTAGATAGTTAGGAAATCTGCAATGGCTGAGGTTTTGGGATCAAAGACTTGCTTAAAGGTAGGCTTGAAGTGTGCTTCAGGAGTTGGACCACCATTGTTGCTATCAAGTACGCTTATATGCGGGGAAAACCCTTCCTTGGATTCCAAGGGGGCTGTCTAGCCCATAGCTGACAAACACTCTCTTCAAGGGTAGTCAGGGGCTCAACAGCACAGGCACCCATATCAAAAGCTTGATTGGTCTGCTGTTCAGTAACATCTAGGCGTTGACCTTGGGTGGTCACTATAGTGGAGAGCTCAGCCAGTCTAGAAGTAAGGAATGGCCCCACTGAGGAGCAAGGGGTGAACCTGTCATTAACAGATTTGATCACATCATTCATCTCTTGTACGTCTCAAACCAGCTCAGTATGGTCCTGCTTCAATTGGTCCACCTTGTTAGCCAGGGCAATCAGTTTCCTAGCGCATTGGATTCAAGGAGCTTCTGGTAAGCCAGGGCAGCAACCATCTTCATCAATAACCCCAACTGGGCTAGCAGCAGTTGCCATCATTTCACGCAGGGCAGCAAGTTCTTGCTGTAGCTCTGCAACTTGAGCAGACAACTCATGCACCTGGGGGTCAGGTTGAGGCACCTCAGCAGGACGTTCTTGACTTCGGGTAGCTGTACGTAACTCTCAAATAGTGTCCCATATTCTTGGCTCCCAATATGCCAAATCATCAGAAGGAGGAGAGGGCGGAACATCTGGCTTGGGCGTAGATAGCACATTCACTTGACTCTGGAGTTTAGCTATAGTAGCAGCAGTGGTAGCTCTTTCTTGATCAAACACTGCGCTGAGATCAGTAAGGCCTTTAACAGCAAAGTCAGCTACCTTCTGTAGTTGCTCAAAGGAATACAGGCTGAATGCATTGAGCTGCTGCACAAGTTGTTCAAAGTTGATGAGATAAGTGTTTAAGGTGAGTTCTACTTGAGTTTGACAGGGTTGTTCTGGCTGGTGAAACTTGTGTAGACGTTCTCTCATGTATTCTGGGATGGACTGGCGCATTTTGTTGATAGAATTAACCAAATGGGTCTGGTAGGTAACAGAGTTGCGCTGATTGTCAGATACCAAGGAAAACAGGTAATGAATCCACTATTGGTAGGCAGCAAACTGGCCCCAGTGATGAGTAACTGCTGCTTGTAGAGACAAGATTTCTTGGACGTGGAGCCCCAACACCATTTGGTGGTGGTCCAAGGTAGGCTGCACAAAGGACAATAGTAAGTGCTCAGCGGAGCCAGCTGCTGAGGGGAGATGCTGTGGAATTTGAGGAGCCACAATCAATTCATAGTATTCTGCTCAACTGAACTGAAGCTGGAGGAAGGGGATGGCTCCTTCACAGGCTATCCCAAGGGCTACCGCCATGACTTGTTCCAAGTCAGGGGTACCCATGGGGTAAGCAACTAGGTGTGGACCATTCCCAAGGTTCAGTATAGTGGGGGTAATAGGTGGGTTAGCAATATCTTCCTCAATGAAGGGCTAGTAATTTCAGTTTAAGTTGGCTCTTGTATAGGCAAAGGCAAAGGACCTGAAAATGTGGATGCAAAAGGGATAACCAAGAGGCTTACAGCCCCTATAGTGAGCACCATTTTTGTCGTATTCTGAGGCGCGGCACAGACACACAACAGTAAATCCTAACCTTAGGATTGGATTTGTACTAAGTCATGGTTAGATGACAGAGAAGGCTATGCCTTTACCTTGCAGCCCTGGAAGAATAATCTCTACTAGTTGTGACTAGAGAGAGGCGCAGAAGTACAGAAGACACAAAGACAAAAATTTGAATAGAACTTAATTTTTATTGGAGAATATGAAATGGAATATATAGTGGTTATGAATACCACAAAACACTACCTGGACGGTAGGATCACTTGCCACAAGCATGAGTGGGGCAAGTGAGTTGCGCAGAGTCAGGAACCTGAACAATTGTATTTCCCATACAGCAATTTTCATTTTGTGAGGCAAAAGCAAAAGAAAGAGATTTGTCTTCAAAATGGCCCACCAAAGGCGAAATCAAAATACAGTGAATAGCAGGATTCACAACACTGTGCACCCAATACTATTAACTTTGATGGACCTGGGCCATGTCTGGACTTCTATAATGGCCTTCCCACACACATTAGAAGTCAGTTTGACATGACCTGCTGCAAGAACCTCAAGGATGTATTCCTAGAAGAAAAACACGCAGCTCAGAAGTCTGATAATCTACACACCACCAACAAGCACAAGGAAAGCCCTGCAGTTAAGAAAGAGCCTTGCCCCAATAATCAAAACAACCAAGCCAACAGTACCCATCCTTGAACCAAGAATTGCACTGCACAAACCAACCAGGCCAGCACCAAAGACACCAACAAGGAGGGAAAAGCTCAGGGGAGCGCTTAGGCAAGCCGCCCTCCCCCTCTTCACAAGACTCATACAGAGAACAGGACTTGGACTCAATCACAATGATCCAGGTTCCCTCCAGCAATCCTCTACTGTTTGCCACCCAAACTGGAAATAAACTCCTTACCTATCCTTTCCATTTTTGCAGATACCAGGGCACAGCACTATTTGACACTGGAGCTGATCAATCACTCATTAACAAGAGTTTTGCAGACCTCATGAAGTTACCTACCATTTGTAGTAGCATCAAGAAAGTCATCATGGAAGACAACCACAGCACACCAGCTACCCACAAGACAAAACCTTTCTGAGCCCAAATTGGAGACATACAAACAACAATTAGCAGCCTCATCATACCAATCCCCAAATACAATATCATACTTGGATTAGATTGGATACAAAAGACAAAGCCTCACATCAACTGGTACAGTGCCACCCTCACCATTCAGTGAGAAGAAGTCATCATGTTGTGTACCTGACACATCTTGACACCCTCATGAGAGACCACATATTTGTAAAGATCATGGAAACAGAGAAAGAAACTGACATCAGCAAAATCAATTGGAGCACGTGTATGTGTGAAGTCATCCACTTCAAAAATCAGAAACTCAACATGAACATACCCAATCAGAAACCAGCTAGTCAATGAGTTTCCCTCTGTATTCCAAGAAACACTACCTGGGTTGCCCCCTGATTGGGGCATACAACACAAGATTTACCTAAAAGTTAGTGTGCCTAAAGCACATCCATCTACCACCTCACACCACAGGAAGACAACGCCTGAAGGCTTACCTTGACAAAGCACTCAAAAAAGGCCTCATCAGACCCCTAAAGTCACCCTTTGGTGACACTGTCTTCTTTGTAGCAAAGAAAGATGGAGGCCTTTGCCTGGTCACAGACTACAGGGCCCTCAACAAGATCACAATAAAGAACAGTTATCCCCTGCCCCTAATTGATGACCTTTTTGATGCCCTGGGGGGTTCCCAAATCTTCACAAAAATTGATTTGATAGCAGGATACTGCCAAATTTGCATGAAACCTAAAGACATTCCAAAGAGCGCATTTTGAACTAAATACAGGTCCTTTGAATGTGTTGTCCTCAATTTTGGCATGACAAACGCTCCCAGTACCTTTGTAACCTTCATGAATTAAGTATTCAAGGAAAACATTGGGAAAAGAGCAATCATCTACCTGGACAACATCATCATTTACAGTGCCAAACTACAACAACACTGGGAAGATGTCTGCGCAGTCCTCTGTACCCTACAGGAAAACCAATTGATTGCCAAACCGTCCAAATGTGAGTTCTTCTCAACTGAACTTCTATTCCTTGGTCATATCATCAGCAAGGACGGTATCAAGCCAGATCCAGACAAAATATGCGCTATAACAGAGATGCCAGCCCCAAGAAACAAGAGCAAACTCTGCACTTTCCTTGGCATGATAGCCTATGTACGCAGGTTCATCCCTGACTGGGGCGCCCTGACAGCCCCCTTGTCAGCCATCACTGGGAAAACAACCAAATTTTTCTGGACACCTTTACAAGATCAACATTTCTGCCAACTGAAAGAGCGCATAGTTACTGCCCCCATCCTGCAATACCCAAACCGTGAGGGTATCTATGAGCTAGAAACTAACACCTCTGATTATGCCATAGGAGGAGTACTCCATATCCAAACAGCCCAAAAGGACTTCCTCCCCATGGCATATGAATCAAGGAAACTATTGGACGGCAAACAAAGATATCCCATAACAATAAGGAATTGGTTGCCATTATACACTGCCTCATTAAGTGGCAATGCTATCTGGAAAGAGCCCAGACGTTCAAAGTACTCACTGACCACAAGCTGTTGACATTCTTCAAAACACAAAAACACCTGTCAATAAGAAAAGCTGAATTGATGAGTCTCATACAGAGATACCTCATGCAAATTGAATACAAACCAGGCAGGGAGATGCTTACTGCAGACGCTCTATCAAGGCTATACAATAAACACATCCTTTGCACTGATGGCAACTCCAACTGGCCCATTTTAATCATGGGGAATCTCCAGGAAGGGTTCCTACCTGGTACACCAATGGATATTCAAGAGAAAGTCCTCAAGAACAAACATCTGTTCAAAAACGTATATGGTACCCTTCACTGAATCCTTCCAAATGGTGACACTTTACCCTACGTCCTGTCAAAACAAGAGATTGACACAATCTTCTGTTATCACAGAGACTTGGGACACACCTGTAGCAGAAACTTGCAGGAATACCTCAAGACATGCTACTGGTGGCCCAACATGCTAGATGATATCAGAGAGGTACTGGAATAATGCAAGGTTGTGAGAAGTACACACAAACCAAAGCTCCACCCAAGCCAGTAGTACCTGTATCCATCACACAACCCTTCAAGGTATGGCATTGAATATTGTGGGATCTATGCCTGGTGAAAGTAAAGGCAATAAGTACATCATTACAGCCATTGACTATGCAACCAGATGGCCCGTAGAACAAGCCACAAAAGAGCACAAAGGCAATGACATGAGACAATTCATTGGCAAGGAGATCATAGAAAAGTTTGGAAAGCCTGACCTCTTAATCACAGACAGAGGGCTGAACTCAAAGCTATTGACACCAACATCTATCTTGCCAAAAATGGAATAAAACACGTCACAGCCAGCCCATATCACCCACAAGCAAATGGACGCGTAGAACAACTAAACTGCTCTCTAGTGGAAGCCCTCAGTAAGTTGTCTTCCAACAATCCATAAGCCTGGGTTGGCATGCTACCAGCCGCCCTTATGGTCTGTAGAACACGAGTCAACTGCAATACGGGCAAAAGCCCTTATGAACTTGTCTATGATCAGAAACCCTCACTTGTCAGTACAACCACAGGGCCACAACTGCCACCTCCAAAGAAGATATCAGACAGTAATGACTTAAAAGTACTATAAGCCAGAAAGGACCAAGAAGTGATGGAACAACAAAGGGTTCAGAGGGAAGCAATCCCATTGCAACAAAAAAGGTTCCAAGTCAGAGACAAAATCTGGGTTGTCAATCACAACCAACAAAATTAGACCCAGGGTAACGTGGACCAGGCATTGTCATGGAGGTGAAGCCCAATAACACCTACCTCATCAAAGGGATTGAAGCTCAAACCAAACTGAAACATATGCATCATGACCAACCTTGTTTGTGTAAGGCAAGGGCAGCTCAATAAAATCCCAGACTCCCTGTTCCCAACTCCAAACTGGGTTAATATCAAGCTTGTATCCCTGAAACGCTTAAGAAAATTCCCCAGGCTCTGCCTTCCAACACCCCAGGGGGAGATGTTGCAACATCTTTGATTACTCCCTCTTGGGGAATTAACGCCCCAAGTAATTCAACAAATGGGTCACCAAACAACTCACCAACCAGCCAGTAAATCAGTGGCACCACTATCAGTTAACCATCTATTACAGAGATCACATAATCTGGATCCTAAAGTGAACACAACTTGAAGAAGCCTCGTGACTTAAGAGGAGCATTACTCAGATAAGCCCCATGATCTCCATGATTTCCATGACGTACATGGACAACATGTGGCTTGTCATGATACTATATAATATTCTACATTCATATTCAATAAAGTATCATTCTCTTCTTAATATTCCCCTTTATTTTGTTTATTATATTTCCCAGAAGTATAAACTTGACACTCAATAAAAATCATATATCCCTAGTTCTAATTTACTTTTCAAAATGCATCCTGTGGTTGGGTTGTTACAATATATTCTGTACAATCTAATTATCAACCAAAACATTTTTGGAAGATGGGGCCCTGTAGCTGGAACTTTGTTGTCAGTGCCAGCCAATGTTAATTTCCTGCAAGCCAATATTGGAGCTCCCCCATTCTGGAAACTGAAAATTGAGTTGCCTCCCAATGTCCAGAATTTTATTATGAAGACACATTGATGCTTTCTCAGGCCATTTATCTTGGGCTACTTTGGTTAGGATTAATTGTTTTACTTAATCCTAGTATTACAATTGGAAATTTTACAAAAAGATATCTGAAGCCATGTTGGTGGTTAATCATTAATTCTATGTGGATTTGGATGGTAATTCCTCATTACTTAGAAATGGCTTCATACTATCCCGCAATTTCTGTCACACCCTATGTATCATGAGATATGTTGGCAGGCAAGTCTGGAAACTTAGTTGCAACACCTCCTTGCCCCCTGCTTGTCATCAGACACCAGGATTGGAGCTTGCAGGAGATTTGGGAAGGTCTACACAAACAACCTTTGTGTGGGGATAGTGCAGCAGGGGAGCAAGCAATTGTGGTGGAGCTTTTTGGTGTTCCCTTGGGCTTCCTCCAGCTGGTAGATGTGGTTGTCATAGACTGCAGCTATCTTGAAGGGCCCCAAATGGTTGGGCTCTAACTTGGCTGAATCAGAGTTGAGGGCGTAAACGGGGTCACCTACAGTGTATCTGGCCTCAAGATGTCTTGTCCCTCCCTCAATTTGCTTGCGCTTGATGTCTCAGGCCTTGACACGCTACTGACTCAGGGAAGGGGTAGGCAAAAAGGGGGTTTTGCGGAACTGTGGATTGTAATTTCCCTTGTTCTACCCCTTCTAAATCATTGGGCGTTCCAAAGGCCAAGGTGCTGGGGCTGAACCTGGTGCCCCTGTTGATTCTCTCTTGTAAAATGAGCAGTGTGGTGGGCAGAGGTCAGTCCATGCAGTATTAGGGTGTTCCTGTGATAGTTTGGCAATCAACTGGAATAGGGAGCCATTCAATTGCTCCACACTCCCATTAGCTTACAGGTGATATGGAGTTGTGCTATTTGTTGTAGGGCATTTTTGATGCAGTACGCTTTCATAACATGTCCACTAAGCTCAGGACCCCTGTCCATAATAAGGCGTTTGGGTTGTCCAAAACAGGCCATAATTTCCTTGCCAATGAAACAGGTGATAGTGGTGGTGGGGTTATTGGTTGCCCACGCTACTGGCAGCCGGCAAAGTAGTCAATTGCTGTAAGATATATTTCTTCCCAAGTCTGTCTTTGGGAAGGGCCCCAACAATGACAAGGGGCCACTGCTCAAAGTATTTCATGGCCTTAATGGGTAGGACGGACTTGGGGGGTGCAGGCTTTGACATGTTCTTCTCATACAACACACATGTCTCAAGGAGATCCAATATGTCTTGGCGCATACCTGGCCACCAAACCTTACTTTTTAATGATTTCAAAAAGGTTTTGCCCTCTGACATGGCCCAAGGTGTGGTGGTAGTGTATTATGGTGTTGCCTTGTTGTGTGGTGGAAATGTAGGGCGTCATTTCTCCTGTTTCTGCGCGGCGGCAGACGTTACCAGCGTCAGTGGTGAACTGACTTTGATTGTCCTTCAGTTTGGAGATAGTTATCAAATTAAGACCTTCATAGTGGGTTGCTTCAGGTTGTAGGTAGAGCATGGGCCAATCAGGGACCAAACTGTTTTCCCTAGTGATAGACGCCATATAGAGCCTTCAGAGAGCATCTGCTGTGACAAGCTCTTTCCCAGGCTTGTACTCAATATGCAACTGATAAGGAGATAGAAGCTCAGCCCAGCCTGCCTGACAGTGTGTCAAGTGGGACTGCATGTTGAAGTATTGGAGCAACTTGTGGTCTGTCAAGACACGGGGTGGGAATGTGGCTCCTTCCAAGTAACAGCGCCACTTCTCAATGCAGTGCACAATTGCTGCTAGCTCCTTGTTGTGATTTGAGTAATGTTGTTATGAGTCAGTGAGCTTCCTAGATTCATATGTCATGGGAAGGAAGACACCCTTGTCAGTTTCTACCTGTAACACGCCCCCTATGGCCCTGTCAGAGGCATCAGTATTGAGTTTGTATTGGTGGTTCTGATGGAGAAATTGTAATATAGGCATAGTTGTATGTCTTTGCTTCAACGTCTCAAAGGCTTAATCTCTGGAAGGGGTCCAATGGAAGCACTGTTTAGTGTTTAGGAGCTCAGTGAGGGTTGCAATTAATTCTCCACAATTGGGAATAAACTTGCGCACATAGGCAACCATGCCTAAGAATGTGTGCACCTGGCCCATATTGATGGGAGATGGTATGCTTGTGATTGCCTTAATTTTAGCAGGATCAGGCTTTATCCCTTGGGCAGAGATGGTGTGCCCAAGGAACAGGAGCTCTAACTTGAGGAATTTTCATTTGAAAGGCTTAGCCTTGAACTGGTTTTTCCAAAGGGTGTTAAGGACAGCACAGAGATGTTGGAGATGTGTGGTTTGATCTTGACTGAAGAAAATAATGTTGTCAAGGTACACAACAACACATTTACCAATCAATTCCTCAAATGCTTTGTTCATCAACATGGTAAAGGTGGAAGGAGTGTTGGTCATTCCAAAGTTCATGACCTGACACTAGAACAATCTGTAGCGTGTGTGGAAGGCAGTTTTTGCCTTGTCCCCTGGTGCAATGTGGACCTGGTTGCACCCTGCAGTGAGATTGCTCTTGTAAAGACCTTTGCATATGCAAGCATTTCAAACAGGCCTTTAATCAATGGCAGGGGGCATTTATTATTAACAATCACCTTGTTTAGAGCGCAGTAGTTGGTCACCAATTAAAGGGGCCTGTTTTTCTTGGATGAAAAGAAGACAGCAGCCTTGTATAGTGAGAGGGAGAGGCAAATGAAGCCCTTATAAAGTGCATCTACAAGGTGTTGACAGAGAGTGTCAGGCATCCACCCACTAGGGAGTAAACTCCCTAGGTGCTGAATGATTGCAGAGGGATTCAATCCCATGACCAAGGATCCCACAGGCAAGGAAACCATCCCTAGATGTAATAACTCTCCAAGGAGTTGGTACCTGCCTAGCAGGGGATTAAAACGCCCCAAGAAGAAGTACGCGCCTAGATAACACAATAAAAAGGCCAAAGCCAACAGACAGAAAACTTGAGGCTTGGGAGCCTGGGTGGTAGAACCATAAACCTTGGTTTCTTCCTGGACAGGTGTTTTATTCAAGAGAGGAGTTGTGGTATACCAGATGCCTGGAATCACATGGCACCAGGAGCTGTCAAGGAATTGTGACTCTGGCGTTGTACCCAAATCAGCGCGTGAACCTATGGAAACGCTGGTGAACAACGTTGTAATCAAGATCATCCAGAGTAACCATTTATACCCAAGAAACTCCATAAGAGGAGTCTTGGATAATTTCATGGTTTGAAAATTTAGAGGTTTAAGTCAAATAAAAGATAAACAAAATGGTCACTTGGGTGAATGTAGACTTTATTGATTGAAAAAATTCATACTTAGAGATTACCAGCCTTATATAGCATGGTCAAAAATAAAGAAGTTGGGGCAAGATGTAAAGAAGATAGGGAAATTTGGAGATGTTTCTAGAGAATTTGGGGAGTTAGATTCATAAAACTGGAGAATACAATAATTGTACTTCAAAATTATGTTTCCTGAATACCAAATACTAATTTCAAAATATTATCTCATCCTAACTGACAGGCAAGTTCTTAGCTGATCTGCAAGGAGGCTAGAGACCAGGAGTTTTATCACCAGAAGGAACCAAAGACAACAGACCCAAAACTAGGTAGGAAAGGTTGGAATTGACGTGAACGTCACTGCCAGCGCTAGCTGACAATTTTGAATTAATGTTGTTGCCTTATGATTGGCCAGTTCAATTAACAACAGGTAACAATTGGCTCAAAGATGAATTTAAGCTAACTTCAACTAGATTTGAAGCAACTGGTTCCAGTGAAGACCCAGGTTTGAATCCTGGTCCTGTCTTTGTTGGATCTGTGGCCCAGACTGGAGAATCCTTTACAGGTAAAATTGAACACTTACTATTAACTTAACCAATATTTTTAGGAATTTCAGTGGCAACTAAATAAAGATCCTCTTCATTTCCTGGTGCAAGATTAAATTGTTGCCAGGATTTACCAAAGGTAAATTCCTGACAGAGAGTCTTGTCTTCCTTGGGCGTCAGACAATAAAGTGGATGCGCCTTGGGCAGTGACTCTTGCAATTGGACAATATGCTGTATTTCTTGGGAAGGCAGCAACTGGTCTAGTGTTTCACTAATGTTGCAACTGAACCAATGAGGATTCAGTATTTGAATTGGGGAAGAAAACAGTTCAATAGAAAGGACAGGAATAATAAGAATAAGGTCTTGTTTATTGTAGAATATTGTGATTAATATACTATATGGGGAAAGCCACAAGGCCACAGGGGGTGGCATAGTGGCATGTTCCATGTAAGGATTGGCCAAGAAATAACTTTTGCGGGGATCAGCAGGTCAAATTGGTAGCGCTGCTAATTAGGAGGAAGTGCCCACAATTTGTTATTATCATCAGATTGGTTCATGTTGTTAGATATGTCAAGGGGCAACTCATTGAGTGCCCCCTGTGTATTGTAAGATATGTTGGCAGGCAAGTCTGAAAACCTGGTTGCAACACTAAAGACGTCCTTGTACTTCTCAAGGAGTGCTGCAAGTGTCAGTGGAAGTGTGGTAGTCAAGGGAAGGGGGAAGATGGTTTGGAGTGGATGATCTCAACTGAGCATTGATTGAAGTCAAGTTTTCCCCCTTGAAGTTGTACGTACCTGTTTCTGTGAGTCTGAAAAACACAGTATCATGGAGTAACTTGCTCATTTTGACAGAATAGATCTGGAAGCCCACCACATTTCTGTTGAGGGTGATTACAGACGCATCCCAGTCAATATAGGGACAATTGTGCCAGAGCCAGTCAAGAGCAACAACAATGTCATGGCTGAGTCCCGCCATGATTGGCCCAGAGAGCTATACCTGGATATTCCCCATTCTTACAGAAAAGGGTACTGTCTCATGGGTAATTGCCATTCTATGTGAGTTGGCAACTCAAACTGCTTTGAATCAACAAGGCACTCAGTCTAATTGCTGAGAATCTGCAAATTCCTGGCTGACCATGGTGTGATTGGCCCCAGTGTCTACCAAACGTTTGTGAGTATTCCCACAGAGACAGAAGGAATAGGACAAAAGATAACTTTATTTGAAGAATGTCTGGATTGGAGGATGGGGCCATCACTATGGACCTGGAATAAGTCAAGGGTCTCAATGTTGTGCACATTGTAATCACAGGGGGTTTTTGCAAGAAGAGATTGAGGGTGAGGGCCAAGTGCAGTTGCAGAACCTCTTGTAGCTACAACCCCCAGACTTTTCCTGATCCTCAATTTGTGCTAGCTGGAGCTCCCCTTTACAGGGGCACTTAGCCCTATTCTTCTGTTGGTGGGACTGGAGGCAGCCCACTTAGCTGTGGGAACTACCAGGTGCAGGACAAGACTGAGGTGGCGCATTGTTAGATCTACAAAAGCCCATTATATCCTGATTATTGGCCTTCACAATGGCCTTGTAGCAGTTGTTGATGGAGATACAACAGCCCACAGGAACCCACTTGCAGATATGGGGTTTGAGCCCATTGACTATTAGAATGAGGAGCATGACATTCCTGTCAGTGACAGCTTCTGGAGCTGTGGCAAGGGCTTGCTACCACACTGTCAGGGATCCAGTCTTGAGCAGCTGGCCCGCCATTTTCAGGGGTAACTTGGGCCAGGTTCTTTGCAGGAAATGCCCACCACAAGAGGAGAGCTAGCTTTAAAAGGTAGGAGGCAGACTTTCCTCCCAGGACCACAGGCCGGCAGCTGGGATTATAGTGACAATCACCCCTGTGAGGGTGATGTACACAATCCCAAACAGCTTGCCAGAATGGTTGATTGGGAGGTTAGGCAAGGAAGCAGGCATAGGTTTTGGGGTCACGGGCGGCTCCATGGGCAGGTCATAAGTAGGAAGATAGTTGAATTTCCCTCTGAACAACTTGGGTGTTGAAAATATCCACGGGCCTTGTCATTTGTATCTAATTGCAGATTGTATGCGGGCCAAAGGATCAAGCCCAAGTATTTTTTCCAGGGTGTATTCCTTGTATTCAGATTTCAGAGAGTAGTTGATAAAATGGACGGGTTCAAAGGGTACACCAGGAGGACAGAAAACAGCAGGTGGTGGGGCAGGCGGGCCAGGAGATCTCAAACTAAATTGATAGACAGCAAATACAAAATAAGGTAATAGCTGTGTGAGCCAAAATAATATAACCTTTAATCAAAAATGGCAATAAGTTTGGAGCGCAGGTGTTGAAGATCCTGAATAGATTAGACAAAAAGTTGTCCATCTAGGGATTAAGCAATGGAACAATTGTGCAGTTGCACACTTGCATCCTGATTTTACTAGTAATAAAGACGTTTAAAACACCCCTAAAACAGGTGTTCAATTTTCCTTTCTAACATGCACAAGGCATGGGCTTCACTTCCAGGATTATAAATAGAACAACAAAGTTATTTATATCTATCTCCTTAAGGAAAGCTGCAAAAGAAGCTGTTGTTCTCTTGTACGGGACTTTTAGCTATGCCAATCCACTCTCCTCCATTTGGAAGTTCTTCTGTCTGTGCCTCCCTGCCTCTGGTAGCAAATCCTCCGCCTCACACTATATAAGTGCAATACTATCTAAATAAAAACCAGTTTTGTCTATACAGCTCATTATTCTTCTGTCTTTCATAGGCTGTCACTATACCATCAACAGGTATAGTACTAAGAATTAGGTCACTGACTAACTGTTTGTAGAAACTAGCAACCCTTTGCTGCAACTTTTACAACAGCGGGGTCCTTTGGTCTATATAGTACCCCACCTCCAAACTTAACATTTTCCACAGGGGGTTCATCAGGGCATTGGGAAGGGTAGGGCTGGGGGGAACTGGGTGCTTGGGTCCAAAGGCAGCAAAATGACACTTGGCCTGGGAGTTCTTTTATTGGTCAATAATCTTGATTTGGCTACCTGATTATCTTGCTTTAGTGTTGTGGTCATGGGACTGGGCTGTGGGCCTGTGCCTCTTTCCTGGGTCAGCTCCTGATTGGTTGCTGGTGTAGACTTCAAGTTTATATGGCTAATAGTTGCCGCTTCAGTACCTCCATTAGGCACTGTGATTAGTCTTACATTTGGTGCAATAATTTCCTTGGTTTGGCCTGTTTCACTGCATGGGCCAATGTCTCAGTATTAGCTTGCAGGGGGTTGATTCCAGAAAGGCGCGGGCAAGCGGTCCACAATCCCAGCGGTCCAAGGAATGCTAGGGTCAGGATTTGATTCCTGCTCAAGGCCCAGGTTTCCAGAGAGAAAGAATTGTCAATCCTGATACACACTAAAAGGTTTTAGAGACATATTATGTCTTTTTAATGGCCAGAAGAAGAGTTCACTATGATAGATGAGAAAGTCTTGCTGTAGCAGAATTTTGAAGCATCCCTGAATGAGACCCACATGACATCTGGTTCTTGGCTTGCCCAGTTAGTAAACCATACTGCAGCAGGCCCTGTAAGGTGCCCAGATGTTGTGGTAACCCACATAGGTTCTGGCACTTAGCAGATGCCTAGGCAAGTTTCAGTAGAATGGAGCTAGCTAAAAATCTCCACTCCTTCTACACCACCTGCAAAAGATTCAAGCTGGAGGTTTAGCATGTGTTGCAAAAGGTCCAATTGGGGCAGGATGATGCTTGTGTTGCGCTGCTCATTGCAGAGACAATTGTACACGCTTGTGAGCACCCGCTGATCTTGGTAGATGACATATCCTTTGGGGATGTCCCCCTTGGGGATTAGAAAGTAATTTTCTTGATGATGAGTAGCCATACAGCCCGTACTCTGTCCTTTCTTGGGGGATTTTTTTCTTAGGTAGGTTATAACCCATTGCTGCTACCATTGCTGCAACTGAACTAATTAGAGTTCAGTATTTGATTGGGGAAGACAACAGTCCAATAGAAAGGACAAGAATGAATAGAATAAGGTATTGTTTATTGTAAATATTGTAATTAATATACTATATGGGGAAAGCCACAAGGCCACAAGGGATGGTATAGTGGCATGTTCCATGTAAGTTTTATAGCCAAGAATAACTTGGACGGGGATCAACAGGTTGAATTGGCAACACTCCTAAATGGGATAAAGTACCTGCAGTTCAACCTTGCTGCCAGATTAGTTCATGCTATTAGATACCTCAAGGGGCAACTAATTGAGTTTCCCCTGTGTATTGTAAGATATGTTGGCAGGCAAGGAGAAAAAACTCAGTTGCAATATTTGGAGGTATTATTGTCCTAAAAAATAAATCAAAAGTTCTGAGTTAAAGCTTTTGTATTTAAAAAAATAGCTATAGAAATCATCACATTTAAACTTAATACTTATAGGACTTTTAGTGAAATTTAAATATAAAAAAATATTGTAAAAGTTTTTATTTATTATGATTTTTGAATAACAAGTTAAAAATTAAAAGAAATATTTGAAAGCAGTAGCTTTAGATCTAAATTTTATTTTAAAAATTAAATAATATGAAAGAGAAAAGTAAAAAATACAATATGGTAAAATTTCAAATGTTTTTATTATGTAAAACATAAAGTTTCATATGTGAGAAATGAAAAGTGTCAACATTATGAGTGATAATTAGTAAAGAAAGGCTAAAATCTCACTGACAATTAGGAAAATTGTAGACATTTTCAAAGACAACACTGACACTGTTGAGTTTATTTGAAAATTTACTATGAAAAAAATAGTACGCTTATTTAAATTTAAGCAAACTAGCAAATGTTGCAACCAAGTTTCCAGACTTGTCTGCCAAAAAATTTACAATACACAGGGGGCGCTCTATGAGTCAACCCTTGACCTATCTAACAACATGAAACAATCTGATGACAATGTCAAACTGCAGGCACTTTCTCCTAATTAGGAGCGCTACCACTTTAACCTGCTGATCCCCGCACAAGTTATTCCTCAACTTTAACCCTACATGGAACATGCCACTATGCCACCCCCTTGTGGCCTTGTGGCTTTCCCAATACAGTATATTAATCATGATATTCTACAATAAATGACACCTTATTCTATTCATTCCTGTCCTTTCTATTAGTCTGTTGTCTTCCCTGATTCAAATACTGAACTCTCATTGGTTCAGTTGCAACACAAATGTTAACTGTTTTCTGTGTTTTTTGTTCACATAATAAAATTAAAAAAATATACAGTAGTTTTCAAACCTGTTGAGATAAACATATATTATTCAGTTTAGAACGCATGAACTCAGTCTAAAAACAAAATCAAAGTGGATCCAAATCTTTTGTAATTTAATATAAATTCCTTGATTTTTGATTTTGTTTTTACACTGAGTTCATGCATTCTAAACTGAATAATATATGTTTATCTCAACAGGTTTGTAACCTACTTTAAAAAATAAGTTAAAAAATTATAAGTTCTTTATTTGTTAATTAAAAATGATGTTTTGGGTGTGGGAATATGATGTTTTACCATAAATTATGTAAGAAGTTGTTAAGAAGTTGTTGGTAGATATTGAAAAGGTCAAGTATCTTCTTTGCCACTTACAAAACCTTTGATAGGAGGTGGTATAGTAATTTAGGCTTGATTGTGCTGCTCTAATTTGCTTAAATCCACCCCAGCAGATGATCACAAGCTTTAGACAACATCATTAATTGTTGTCATTATTATAAATAAATTATTTAGTAAATTACATAGTAATTCACACTTTAATTAGATAGGACACACCATCTTGAAAACGCCATCTCAAAATACACTATCTCAATTTTCTTCTATCTTGATTTTATAGTAAAAATGCCATTTTGACTTACAGCATTGCAACTAAGAAAAATGTCTTTTCAAAATTTAGATTTTTTCAACTCCAAAGGAAACCCAAAAATCCAATAAAATAGAATTTAAAGTATTTCTAGGATTAAAAAGGCCTCAGAATTCCACATCTGCAATAAACAAATGGGTCAATTGAGTAGCAACAAGGCTGCATAAAGCCCAAAAGTTAAAATATACCCAAACACAACTACTTTCATCTATTATAACTATGATCTATACTTTAAAAAAGCAGATATTTGTACCAAATACTAAAAAAGTCAAAAATAATAAAACTGAAGGATAATAAGAGAGAAAATTGGGAGGTGTTTATTGGAAAAGGGCTCAAACATTGGTATAAAGATAAAATGAGATAGCTTGGAGATGCTCAAGCTTTCTATCCTTAGGATAGTATGCAATAACAACCTTTCTGATCTCTGTGTACTTTTTAACTGCCTTAGTCTGCTTGGGGGGGTTGCCCTTGGACTTCATGCCAGTCTTGAAGAGGCAGGCAGAGGTGGCCTGCTGGGTTTTTAGATGCACCATTATTTTGTTGAATTTTGTCTATTGAGCCTGGGCTCTTTTTGAAAATTGATAAACCACCCTCCAAGGGAAGAGATGGTCTTAATCAAACCATCCTTTAACTGCTTATATCAGTTCCACTGGATTGAGTCACCGCCTTTTTTGATGTGGTGTGCTCACTGAAAAATACCAACCCATTGAGTTTCAAAATACTCAGTGAACAGAGCAAAGGCTGACTGGTTGGCAAGGATATAAGGATGGTGGAGGAGGGCGTTGTAAGAGACATTTGTCTCCTCCTTTCTCACAAGGGCAACAAAGCAATTAAAAACATCCTTAGCTTCTTTAGCGCCTTCAGAGTTGACCAGCTCATGAAGATCAGTGCACTTTTGGAGGCGGTAGCAGAGTGCCTGCCAGAAGTGGAAGTAGCATCCCTGCGGGAAGCTCTTGAAGACTCTTATGAAGGCATTTGCCTGAGCCTGCTCAAAATCTACTACTTTAGATAATCATGGTAAGAAAGACTTTCTGGCTGCTTCCTGGTTGGGGTGGCTTCCTCTTCCTGGGACTGGGCCTTCTTCTTGCACTATCTGGTTTCCTTTGGCTCATCTTCAATAGTTGGGAAGATCTCATCCAACTTGGCCTTCAAAATTGTAAGAGCATGGTCATAAGTTTACTACTTCTTGTTAGGAAGGAAGTAGAAGACCAGGGGAAAAACCAGATTTCCAACCTGCCCATGGATGTTCCAAGCTGGTTAAATAGCTTTGGACAGGTGAAGAAAGTTCCATCTGCAAGCCAAGTCTTGCATTTTAACAGGTTGCGCAGATCCTGTGTGGTGGCAAAGCAAATGATGCGCTCAGGCGCATGTTGGCTGTCATTGTGGAGAAGGAATCTCTCCTCATGACAAGATAGTTGTTGTTCCTCTTTAAGGATCAATTGCTCAATTGATAAAGCACTGACACCTTCAGTGCTCAGAGAGTATCTCTGATCAATGAGATATCTCTTTAATTTGGAGGTACCACCAACAGTGACAAGTTGGGTGTCATTTAAAGTGAGGAGAGTATCATTGACAACCTCAGTGGAAGTTTGGTCTTTGGTGGTTGGTGTGACCTGGCAAAGAAACCAGCTGATTGATTGGTATAAGGGATCAAACCGCTTGGCACAGTCATGGCTAGTAGTCAGAGCCTTGAACCTTGTAAACCTATAAGTGGTGAGCCTTGCTGGGCACCCAATGTTATCACATTTATAGGGATGTTGGAGGATTGGTTTATTTTCACTGTTACAGCTGAAGCTGTAGCCCTTGTAAACAAAGCCAGCACCCCATTTCTTAGTCATGATTGAGTAGCTGGCTGGCTGGGTATGTGGCAGGCACAGCAAAGATGCCATTTTGATTGCAGATATTGTTAACAGTATTTAGATCCCAGAGCTCAATTTGCTCATCCACAGTAGCACCAGGCTCAGGATCCTGTTCCTCTTCCTCTTCAGGCTCTGAAGTGGTATCAGAGTGGGGGTTAAAGTTGAACAACTTTTTCTGGGGATCTGAAGGGTAGTAAACAAAAGGAGAGTGGGGAGGGGTAGGACTGTTTCCCTCTGGCTCAGGTGATGGAGTTGGGGTCTTGGGGGAGCTTTTGCCTTAGAAGGCTGCTTCTTTGGGGTAGTCTTGGCCTATTTAGCCTTTGAAGGAGTGATATTGGACTTTGAGGCCTTGGGCGCAGAAGTGGTAGTTGAGTTAGGAGGCATCTAAAAGTGAATTAGTATCAAAATATGGGAAATTTGGAGGTTGTTTTTAAAGAGAAAATTAAGAATGATTTTAATATAAAAGTAGTAACTTTGTTTACATAGAAATGTAGATAAATTTATAAAATATATAATATCAAAAATTTAGTGTTTTTATCATGTAAAAATATTTTTTATAGTAACACAAGTATGCAAAACTTTGAGTTTTGACTGAAAACTTGCAGTCAAAATGGCATTTTTGAAGTGACATAATTGAGGTGCTGTAGCTCAAAAACATAGTGTTTTTGACCATTTTTTATATTAAATTAAGAAATTTATAGTGGAGCTACCTCAAATGGGCCAAAGAGTAAAACTTAAATATTTCAAAAACTAGCTATTCAACTGGGGTTAAAAAGTACCCAGTTGTTTAGAGAAGGTCAAAAAATATATATTTGCAAAGTTTCAAGCAATGTCTTACACTTTTTGCTTGAGTGGTTTTAGACGTGAAACTATAATTTTGAAAAGTGGAAAACAAGAATTGCAGTGGGGGAATTGATATAGTGTAGCCTGGCGTCATATGTAATTTCCCCTTATTTTCCCTTATTCATTGTGTACATTGAATCAATTGGTTGATATGAAACTTGGTGGAATTTGAAGTGACATAAATCAAAATGGCAGAATCACCCTCTTCCATATTAAAATCACTATTAAAACATTTTATTGAGAGAACTCTTATCAATATATCCATATATAATATAGCTATAAATTACATATAGCAAAACTGGTTTTTTTACCCAGCAATGATAATCACTAGAGAGACAATCATAGTGACGTCTTTTTAGGTTGTTCTTAGTATAAGTGTCTTATATTAATATTATAGGAACATCTTCTGGCACTATACAACAGGCTTTGATTTAGTTTGGGTATAAGCTTATTTTAGTTAAAGATAAATAGCGTGATTTGAAATGATGTAAAGTTGAGATGGTGTAAACACGCCCCACACTAAGTTATCATATGTAAATAAAGTTAGCAAAATCAGATTTAATTAATCTGACTTGAAGTGATGGAATTGAGATGGCGTAAATTTGAGATGCCTCATTATAAAGGTATATGTAAATTTTAACTATTTTATTGTTTATTTTATTTTTTGTGATTCAAAATCACTAACGCAAAAAACACCATCTCAAATTAAATTTGAGATGGCGTAAATCAAAGTGCTGTTTTTGAAATGGCGTGTTGTACCGTGTCTAAAATTAGGAAGTCATTAACACTTATAACAAATATTGATACATTGTGCATTTTACAGCGTGCATATTTACCTTATAATAATGATTCTGTAAAATGCATTATGTATCAATATTTTTAATAAGTGTAAATGGCTCCCTAATATAGACACAGTCCAATTATAAAATCACAATGAAATATGCCAAGTTTTTTAGCAGATTTTATTATACAAAATGCATTGAGTTATGCACATCCTATCTAAATATCAAGAGTTGATGTCTAGCTAAAATATTCTAATTTAATATTTACAATTGTTGGTCCTTACTTTATTATTGATGATGAAAAATATTCATGCAAATAATTATATAGTATCAAATCAACTGTACAAATTTTTTTAAACTATGGGGATTATCACTAATGTAAAAAGAGTATATTATTAATTATGAATTGAAAGAAAGATATCCTTTTTAATAAGTTGACACAAAGACAGGTTTTATTTTACTCATTGAGGGACAAGTAGGGGAGGGAATGAGAAGAATACATGTTGCCACCATCTGCACCTGTGAAAGAGACAGCATCAGAGGTAGTGGGAGGGGATGGGTGGTGGTTTGGGAGTCAGGGTTGGAAGGCAAGTGGCTTGATCTTGATGGGGGTTGGGAGGCAGGGTTTGTTGACTGGGAAGAGGCAGAAAAAACTGATGCTTCAATTGCTCAAATTCTTCTTCTGTCACATATGTGGGCTTGACAAACCAAATGGATGAGCATGGGGGAGGCAGGAGTCCTTTCTGGACTTATCACTATCACTTGCATAGAATATGACAAGATATGATAAGTCCTGGACAAATATGGAAGGGGAAAGCTCATACTCCTTCTCAATTTGGGTTCACAGTTTTTGTAGATAGAAGGCTTTGAGCGCATGAGAACAGAACCAAAATTGTAGAGACATACATCTGCAAAATGCATGTCATCATGATTGGTGGGATATGTCCAACAGGTATGCCCCACAGCTGTAATTTTCTTGGTTGCCCATTCCTGCTGCTCCATCTAAGCACTCATTACAACTGTGTACACAGCTTGTTGGGTATTTAGCCAAATAAATGCTCCAAAATATAAAGATGTTCTGTTTTTGCTATTTATTTCATGTAGATAGATTTGACTAGAATTCTGTAGATAAAGATTCCTGGAAACTTGGTATCTATATTTAGTAAAAGAATAGAATATGGGTGATTAGTCAGTCCAGACTAATTATTAATTGTGGCAAGATAGGCCATAGCTATCTTAGGGACTAGGCATCCTAAAAACGCTTTAATTAACCAGGAAGGTTAATTAATAAATACATGAAAATTATAATGAATTAGGATTTAATTATATTTTTTAATTGCCTTGACTGTGTCAAGAAGTTTGGTTAAGGTTAACCATAAGTTAACACCCAAATTTGGGTTAAAAGCGCTGTGGTGATGCCTTGTTCAAGTTTCAAAGAGTTCTAACGGGCTTTTAATGCAAAGAACCATTAAATGCAACAATAACTAAATAAAGGCAATAGTGTCTAGGAATTTAGGTTTGATCAGCTTGTTCCCAGTTGGAACATTGATATCTGAGTTTTGGAATGTGTATATTCCACAGGGTTTTGGAGCCAGGAGCTGAGAAAGCTCCATACCAAATTGATACATTGAGATGAATGGTTTCAGGTGACTCTTTCTCATTATAGGTTAATTCTCACAGGTTGAGAATTAAAGGGGAGCTTTTAGGTAAAGATCCAGGTTTGAATGACTTGAATGTCATAGACCACATGATACAAATCATAGGTTGATTCAGAAACTGGAGGGGTTTTCAGCCAAATATGCCCCAAATGATATAAAAGCAAAAACAGCTAAACTTTAATAAATATACATATTGTCAATTTTGACGCTTTCCCCTCAATCACTTTTCAATTATTATGTCTTCTTTGCTATTTTTAAAAAGAGCAAAATTTGGAGTACTTTGTGTGGAAACAGCAGCAGCCAGAAAAGAAGTTCCTACAAGTTCTCTCAAGGAAGCTTGGGCAATTCTGGAGGTTACCAAGACTGTGCCTGAGGAAGCCTTGGTATAAGTAAAAGCAGCATTTGAAGAACTGCATTCCAATTACTTTGCCAAAGAAGGGAATCCAGCTCAAGGAAGCAGAATCTGTGTGGGATTCTTGGAACCTGCTGGTCAGATTTAACAAAAAATTTACAACAAGTGAAAGCAATGGCCAATTGTGAAATTGAGGCTTTAAGAGCAAGAGAGGAAAAGAGTGTTGAGATAATGGCTTGTTGGCAAGATACTATAAAGTGTTGACCCATAAAATTGTCTCCCTGGAGGCAAAGTTCCTTGAAGCTTTGTCACAGGAAGGTAACGGCAATAAGAGTCAAGGGCAAGATAATGGTAAGTTTGACTGGTTGGACCTGGATCTGTCACAGTAGCCCACTCCTCCAGTATGTCCTTGAGCTCTATCTGGTAGGCATACTCATCTGCAGTGTTTAATATTGGTGAGTAAAAATTGACACCTAATTTTAAAACTTCCAATAAGACCCCAACAAATTGATACAAAATTGGGCTGTTCTTGTAAACGTCAGATTGGATACAATTTTCTCCATAATCTTGGATAGTTGCAGAAATCTTGGCATACAACAAGAAGATGATTTCATTGTGCTTCCTCAAAGCCTAACTTTTAGAATTAATTATGATTGAATTTTAGGGGTTGGTATCCACCAATCTAGGACCACTGAGAACCTTATTGGACAAGATTCTAGCACCAACCACAACTCTGTGCATCCACAAATTGACTGCTCTTTTATTTGTGAAATTGCTGTGGAGTCCCAGTTGGAGATGCACCTTGAGCAGGGTTATTTGCAGGTCACATTCCATGATGACCATCATGAGAGGGTGGGCCTTTTCACCTTCAGTCAAAGTACAAGCACTATATGGGGTCTTCTTGGGAGGGGGCCACAGTTGGCATAGGCTTGCAGGGTTGCAGCCACAGTGGACTTTGCGAAACCCATTGCAGCTGCAATTTCCTCAAGGGACATAAGTATCCCTTGCTTTTTGACCATTTGAGAACAATTTCTGGGGTGATCAATTTTCTTCTGCATTTTGCAGGCTGATTAGCTGGAGGTGAGATGTGTCTGTCTTGGGAACTTAACAGTGCCATCTGATTAGCTGTTTCTAGATTTTGGCTTCCCTGGGTGACCCCTTGGCTCAATTGGCTTGTTTCAGATGCCATTGTGATACACAATATGAATTAGCAGCTGGCTGTACATGATAGGCAAACAGGGCCATGCTAGAAGACACAGGAGAAAGAACACACTCCTGTGTAGTGCTTGGGGAGGGGCCTGCAGGTTGGGAATGGCCATAGACAGAGGCTTCACTATTGGAAGACCCAGAGTAGCCCTGCATGATTTTGTCAAGGCCAGGGAAAGCTTGTTTACTTGTCTGTTATTGAAAGAAGATATAATAAATTTTTATTAAAAAAATTAAACTCAAAAAGAGGAGTGCATATTTTAGCCAATTTTTATTTTAATTATGTTAAGTTGGTGAATAGTAGGATCTAAATTTTAGCCGTCCTAAACTGGGATAGGGTGATTTTTGAGAATGCCTATGATTCCTAAATGAATTATCACAAATTCACTCTAGATCCTTTGAATTCCTGTTTGAGATGCCAATAAATTATATTTATTTCAAATTCACCTCATTTTTTATTTGATATTTGGTTCTTGGATTTGAAAATCCCACAATTTCAGATTTGTTACTAATTTTATGTTGTCTAAAATTTGTTAGACATACAGGAAATCTTGAATTCTACATTAGAATCCCACATTTCTGATTCATATATCCTGAATTTGCTTGTTGTGTTTTGTCTTTAGTTAGTTGAGTTATCTTCTCAAGGGATTCAAAATTTGTACTAATTTAAATCAATCAAAAAAGTCAAATTAAATGGTTGATTTTATTAAATATGTTTAATTTTCTCAGCTGAGTTGCCCGCAAATGTGATTTAAAATTTAGACCAAGGATTTGACAATCCCACATTTTTATGTTTGGGCTCTGAATTTACAGTACTGTATGACAATAGTATCATATTTTGATCTACTAATAGTTCTTAAGTGAGGATCACATTAAGGAAATAGGACTTGGATCAATCATCAAATCAATACAAAATCATTAGTTTTTATTATACTGGACTGGATTTAAGATGGCATTCCTGCCTGCATTCTATCCAAGTTAGCTTACAACACTAGGAAGAGATTATTGTAGCATCAGGTCAACACGCAAGAAGTCCAGTCTTTTCTGGGTGGATTTCATGGAAGCTCATTTGACAACTTCCCCGGCTTACTGTGTTTATTCTAGACACACCACACAGCTGAATCTCTTTTCAGCTGCCTGCCTGGGCCACTATCCAGGGCTAGCTAGCCATTAGTTGGCTACTAGTTCACAAGATGATTATTACACTTAATCAGAGCTACTCCAATACAATAAGCTCAGGGTCTTTTATCTTAGAGTTTTTGGCCTGGCAGCCCAGTCCATGTTGTATTCTGCTAGACATAATGTAGATGACAGTCCTTATGACAGCCCTCTTGCTCTAAGATACAATCAAAGTTTATAATAGTAATTATTATGAGGTGCATATTGAGGTTCTTGCAGACAGGAACTAATTAACAAACAGTAATTGCATATTCTATTCACTAATTGCAATGCATAAATTTGTTGATTCATTGATCTGTATCTTGTGGTCTGTGTTATTTTGTTGAAATCATTCCTAAGAGCAATTGACAGCTGGCCTGCAATAATTGGTTGAATCTGTTAATTAGTCATATCCAGGAATCATGACAATTATGATTAGAAATATAAATTTTGATTTTGAAAATAATATATTTTCTGATCTTTAAATATTTATTATTATCCTCAAATCAATAAAAATCATTGAAATAAAAAACTGCACGTTAAGACCCTTCTTTTTTATATATCCTTGATTTATTGAGTGGGTTTTTTGGTAATAATTGGCTTTTTGTGTAATAAGGATTTAAATTTACATATTTAATTTATTCAGAACATGAAAATTTTAATAATTGATCTTTTTAATTATTTTTTATTATTTTACTTTTAAATGCTATTGAGATATAAAAACAAAACCAAGCTTAGGGTGTAGTAAAAGCCACATAAAAAATCAACCATTTATCTTAATTATGATATAAATTGATCTGCTTGATATTTTTTGTGTGCAGCATCTGTGTGCTCTGCACTTGGTTTGGTTTGTCTATCTAAATAGCTCTGAAAAATACTGTAAATTCAGAACCTAAATGTAAAAATTCAGGATTGTCAAATCCTTGGTCCAGATTTCAAATCACTTTTGCGGGAAACTCAGCTGAGCTAAAATTAAAATATTTAATAAAATCAACCATTTAATTTGACTTTTTGGTTTATTTAAATTGGAAATTTTCAAATCTCTTGAGCAGATAACTCAACTAAAAAAAGACAAAACACAGCAAAAAAATGTGGTATACATGAATCAGAAATGCAGGATTCTAATGTACAATTTGAGATTTCCTGTATGGCTAACAAATCATAGACAACATGTAAAAAGTAATGAACATACAAGTTGCAGGATTGCCAAATCCAAAACCCAAATTTCAAATAAAAAACAAGGTGAATTTAAAATATCTTACTTTATGGGCATCTCAAATAGGAAGTCAAAGGATCTATAGTGGATTGTGCTAATTTTTAGGAATCATAGGCATTCACAAAAATCATCCTATTCTATTTTAGGACGGCTAAAATTTAGATCATAATGATCACCAAATTACCATATATAATAATAAAATTGACAAAAATATACACTTCTCTTTTTGAGTTTGATTTTTAATAAAAATTTATTATGTCTTTTTCCAATAACAACCAAATAAACAAGCTGTTCCCTGACCTTGACAAAATTATGCAGGGCTATGCTGGGTCTTCCAACAGTGAAGTCTCTGTCTATTGCCATTCCCAACCTGCAGGCCCCTCCCCAAGCACTACACAGGAGTGTGTTCTTTCTCCTGTGTCTTCTAGCATGGCCCTGTTTGCCTATCATGTACAGCCAGCTGCTAATTCATATTGTGTATCACAATGGCATCTGAAACAAGCCAATTGAGCCAAGGGGTCACCCAGGGAAGCCAAAATCCAGAAACAGCCAATTAGATGACACTGTTAAGTTCCCAAGACAGACACATCTCACCTCCAGCTAATCAGCCTGCAAGATGCAGAAGAAAATTGATCACCCCAGAAATTGTTCTCAAAATGGTCAAAAAGCAAGGGATGCTTATGTCCCTTGATGAAATTGCAGCTGTAATGGGTTTTGAAAAGTCCACTGTGGCTGCAACCCTGAGAGCCCATGCCAACTGTGGCCCCCTCCCAAGAAGACCCCAACTGGTGCCTGTACTTTGACTGAAGGTTAAAAGTCCACCCTCTCATTATGACTATCACAGAACATGACCTGTGGATGCCCTTGGTTCAGGTATGTCTCCAGCTGGGACTCCACAACATTTTAACAAATAAGAGAACAGTGAGTTTGTGGATGCACAGAGTTGTTGTTGCTGCCAGATCTTTTCCAATCAAGCTCTCACTGATCTCAGTTTGGTGGATACTGGCCCCTAAAATTCAACCATAATTATGTTATAAAAGGTAGGGCAATGAGGACACACAATGACATCATCTTCTTATTGTATGCCAAGATTTCTGCAAGTATCCAAGATTATGGAGAAAAGTGTATTCAATCTGCTGTCTACAAGTGCAGCCCAATCTTGTATCAATTTGTTGGGGCCATGTTGGCAGTTTCCACATTGGGTGTCAATTTTTACTCACCAATATCAAACACTGCAGATGGATATTCCTACCAGACAGAGTTCAAGGACATGATGGAGGAATGGGCTAAACAACAAGCTGTGTATACAGTTGTACTGAGTACTGAGATGGAGCAGCAGGAATGGACAATCAAGGAAATTAGGGCTGTGGGGCATAACTGTTGGTCCTACCCCATCAACCACGCTGACATGCTTCTTGCCAATGTATGTCTTTACAATTTTGGTTCGGCTCTCAGGCGCTTAAAGCCTGCTATCTACAAGAACTGTGAACCCAAATTGAGAAGGAGTATGAGCTTTCCCCTTCCATATTTATCCAGGACTTACCATATCTTGTCATATTCTATGCAAGTGATAGTGATAAGTCCAGAAAGGACTCCTGCCTCCCCCATGCTCATCCATTTGGTTTATCACGCCCACATATGTGACAGAAGAAGAATTTGAGCAATTGAAGCATCAGCTTTTTCTGCCTCTTCCCAGTCAACAAACCCTTCCTCCCCAACCCCCCATCAAGATCAAGCCACTTGCCTTCCAACCCTGACTCCCAAACCACCACCCATTCCCTCCCACTACCCTTGATGCTTTCCCTTTCACAGATGCAGATGATGGTGACATACATTCTGCCCATTCCCTACTCTACTTGTCCTTTGATGAGTAAAATAAAACCTTTCTTTGTGACAACTTATTAAAAAGGATATCTTTCTTTCAATTAATAATTAATAATATACTCTTTTTACATTAGTGATAATCCCCATGGTTTAAAAAAATTTGTACAGTTGATTTGATACTATATAATTATTTGCATGAATATTTTTGATCATCAATAATAAATTAAGGACCGCAAAATAAATGTTATTTTAGAACATTGCAGGCAGAAGTTAAATTCTGATTTTTAGATATTATGTGCATAACTCAATGTATTCTGTATAATAAAATTGATTGTAAACAAGGCCTTTTTCATTGCAATTTATATAAATGGTCTGTGTTTACAATGATTTTTATTATACAGAATGTATTGAGTTATGCACATAATATCAAAATATCAATAGTTTTTATCTAATTACAATATCTAATATAACATTTATATTTGTGGTACTTAATTTATTATTGATAATGAAAAATGTTCATATACTGATGGTAGTACTATAAAAACTAGTTTTTTATGTAATTCAAACAACATGTCAAATATCTACTCTTGATAAATGAATCAGAAGCACACCTGCAAAAGGTTGTTGAAATAGAAAAAAATATTAGGGAACTAGTAACAGGAAGCTGGGCAATAGGGGCCAGTCACTAATCCAGTCAAAGGAAGATGCTCTGAATAAATTGGGAAATATTTTAGATGAAAAGAACAAAGAATTGTTACTTAATATACAGGGAATAATTTTATCAAGTCTGAATTTCAATAATGCAGCCTACAATTTGTGGGAGTTCTGGAAAGGGGCCAAATAAGACAATAATAAAATCAAGCTGATTGAAGGAACTTGAATTTCAATGGAAATTAACACAAATGAAGAGGAACCTGATCAAATGGAAACAGACAAAAATTAAGCACAATCAAGAAGCAGAAGCGCTACAATAAACAATGAATATTTATCAAATGAAAATCAAGAGGAAGCATAAGTAGCACAGAAAATAAGGAAAATCAAGCCCAGGAAATCAAATGAAGAGCATCTAATGCTCATAAGTTTGCCAAAGGGGCGCATGTGGCTGAGGGGGGGCACAGGGGAAATTATTAGTAAGTTTATTTATGTTTTACTTAAATTTACTTTAGTTATAACAAGAAATGGGAACAAGGTTGCTGAAGTGGTGGCCTTTACGCCAAGTTGGTTTTACGGGGGTTAACAATCATTGGTAGCCCCTGTAAAACAAATAAATCAAAATGAAATTAATGAAATAATTTGAATTAACATAAATGAATTTGCAAATAGGGAAGCAAAGAAAAAGGAATACTTAGCACCTGTGGGGTGCTTGCTGTGGGTTAGGGAAGTCTACAAGCTAGGCAGAACAATCAACTTTAAGGAAATGAATAAAAATTCAAGGGGATATCAAGATAAATTTTGATGAATAAATTTACAAATGCTTTGAGAATTCACATTTGCAAATATAAATGAATGTGAAAAAAATTAAAAAAACAGACTTTCAAATAGGACCAGAATATCTCAAAACTGAAGTTTTCAACAAAGTGTTTAAAGCATTATCAAATAAAGTCAGGGATGCAGTCCTTGTGAATAAGTTCAAGCTTTTTTAATTTCCTTTATCCAGACATGGGGCAGATACAATCCAGGTGCCCCTGGAGCCATTTTCAAGTTCAGCCAAACGTCCTAAATCAACAAATTAATTCAAATATGTATAAAATTATGCATGTTTTCAGAAAAATATACTTGTCAAAGGATTCACATTGCAACATACCTAGGAATACTTTTACACTGCATACTGTAAATTCAGAACCTAAAGGTAAAAATGTGGGATTTTCAAATTGTTTTTGCATGAACTCATCAACTTAATGGAGTAATTTTCATTCCAGAAAACTTACTTTTTTATATAAAAGGATGAAAAGTATGTCCAGTAAGTTGGTGAGTTCACACAAAAACAATTTGACAATCCTGCATTTTTACCTTTAGGTTCTGAATCTACAGTATTAAAAAAAAGCTAAAAAAATAGATTATGTACCAATACAACTTGACATATGCTAATTAGCACTAGAACAACAGAAGACACCACAGGGGTACAGGACAGTCAAGCACATTCTGTATGACTCCTTTGCACTGGCATTGCTTTTTGGTTATTATGTGCCTCCCAAGAAGAACTTGCTAATCAATTTGCTTACATGATTACCTTTTATTAAGCGCTCAGCAACACCAGGTGGTGAGTGCCACCCCTCTTGCAATTGTATCCAGAATTGTCCATCACATACAAAAGAGTATGTGGTCCAAATTAGACGCATTAGCAGAAAATTTTAATTTGGGGTATAATACCCTGGAATAATCACATTCCCCTTTGCAATTAGCATCTCCTTAACAAATAATCTTCTCTTACAATTAATTTTCAATTTTAATTTTAATTTTTAAATTATAATAGTAATATTTAAGTAGGTTGATAATAAAGAGACAGTTCAATAAAGCAACCACATGTAATAATGAAATATAATTTATAAATTTGTTTATTTAGTTTCTTGTCAAGTATGGGTTCATATATTATGTAGATAAACAACAAGAGCTCTATTTATCTGCATCAAGTTGCCTGCTCCACTTATGGTTTAAACAAGTGATTGTTTAGAACTTGAATTGCTTTTCCCTTGTAATATGCTTTGATAAATAGATTTGCTATGCTTAACCTGCATCATAAGTACTAATTAGAAAAGGATACACAAAAATCATTGGTTTACTTGTTGTGTGGCTATAGTGGCACTAATTAATAAGATCAGGTGATAACTTGCAAGGTCAAATATATGGCTTTTAAAAAAGTCAATGATACTACAAAAGGTTGACAATTATTTAAATAAAATTAATCTATTTCTATCTTTTTTAATTTATTTGTTAGCTCTACAGTCAATACACTATTTGGTGGATTATAATAAAAAAATATGTATCTCTATATCTAGTGTAATTAATTTTATTTATCTTTTGTACCAATTCTTATATGTATATAATACAATTTAACAACATGTCATTATATATGAACAATAGCTTTTGAGTCCTAATAAAAGCAAAATAAATAAAATAAAAACAAATAAAACCCAAAGCGCCCATTTATCTGATTGGCTTGGAGTTAAGGGCTTTGTGGAGGAAGAATTTGGAGTGCCTGTAAAAAGCCGTCACCAAATAAGATGGCATTGCAAATTGGCTGATCACAAGAATGTTGAAGAGATCCTTGGTGCTCTGAGGGAGGCCTTTCTTCACCTGATTCTTGATCCACCCAAAGACTTCCTCAATTGGGTTAAGGAATGGATAATATGGGGAAGGAAAAGAAATCTCATTGGGCAGTCTGCAAGGCCATGGCTGGCAGAATGGCTATTTTTATTGATTGGTGGGAACTTAGAAACAACCAGATCCACTTTGTGGAGCCCAACATTATCAAGCACAACAATATTAGTTGTGCTTTGATAATTAATTTAAAGGTAATCCTTAACTGTTTGGAGAAAATCAAGGAATGTCCTGTTATTATGGGAACCCTTGATCATCTGATACTGGTCTAACCTGCAAGGACCAAGAAGTGCTACCATGAAATAGGTCTGGGAACAGACAGCTGTACAATGTGCTACACCATCCTTGGTCCCCTTCTCAACCCACCCATTCCTAGACCTGAGTGAGGAGGAAAACAAAAATTTGTTGATATAGAAGAACTGGACATTTCCAGTCTGCTTAAAGCCAGATAGGTCTCAGAATAAATTTGTCAATTCTTGATGGTCTTGTTGCTGTTCCTATCTTACAGAGAAACTCCCAGTATATTCCAGGAGAAGCCCAAATTGACCATTACTTTATAGACAAGGGTTTTAGAAATAGAAAGCTCAATCTCTGTGGTCAGCATTGATTGGACAGCAAGTGTGTCCAGGTGTCAATCCTTGGTCACCCTCTGCTTGGTTACCTTGAAATTCATGGGTTGAAGTAGTTTGGGCTGTCTTTTTGCCTTAGCAGATTTGGCAATTTGTCCAGTGTCACCGTATTTTTTGTTGATATTGCCAATATATCTGGCTGTGACACCAAATTAGGACGCAATATCCCAAGCTGTCATTCCCCTGTTCAAGCAGTTGAGGAGAGCTTCACACTCACTATCCGTCAACTGACGCTGGCTCTTGGATGGTACTGTGGCATCCTGGCTAGCAGATTCAACACAGGGGTTGGGAATCTTTGTGTAGAAGGTGGGATCACTCTTGCTCACGGTGGTGCTGTCAATGGCTGAATAGATCACAGGCACAGATGGATCAACAGTAGTGGCCAATGGCTCAAAGGAAATTTCAAAAACACGGGGGCATGTGATGGCAACTCTTGGATCCAGAGTGTGGGGCCGGGTAACAACTGGGTACACTGTGGAGATGTAAGTAACCTCATTGTTCCCAATGACCTTGGTATGAGAGACTTTGGTGGCAGGCATTTAGAGCAGCTTCTGTCTGGGATCCAAGCTGCTATTTCTTGATTGTGATCAGGAGGTGATTAACTGGTTCTGACGCCTTGGAAGGCCTGTGTGTTGGCATTGCTCTCCTTAAGTTGTGTTCTGGATCTATTCTTAGACCCTCTAGGACGCCCTCACAGACAGGCTGCCCCACAGGCTGGTGCAGGAGCTGGTTGGAAATGTGATTGTCTGTTCATAAAAATAAGATAAAATATATTAAAGATTAAATATTTATTCATATTTTTGGTTTAGTTGTGAGTAGTTATTTTCTCTTGATTTAGCCTTGAATAGTAACAGGATTTCTATATCTGTGATTTGAAGTGTATAGTATTGTATCCTTTCTAGGTTTGGATATTTTAAAGTTTAATCACTTTTTATGTCTAAACATGGTTATTGAGATTGAATTTTATGTTTTATTTTAGTCATGGTGGAGCTTTTTTTAGTTGGGTTAGTGTTTCCTAGTGTGCTTACTGTACATTAAATTTGGATTCCAGTTTCTGCAATTGATATTTGAGTTTACTAGTGGCATTAAAAAGTGATTTGCAATTTGGTTTATGGATTTGACAATCCTGAAATTTCAAAAAAACATAGTAAACTTAATGAAAATGGTTGATGGATTTGAACACTTCAAATCTGATTCCAGTTAATTCATTTTTTTCATTGGAAATATGCAGTTCAACTTGAAATTTGAAAAGTGTTATAAATGTGCTGTTTTAGCAGAGTTACAAGGGGAAAAGATATTTAGAACTAGATAATATTCTTTATTGAGAGATAATGATTATATAGTTGATGTGAATCATGGATAACAGGAACAGGATAACATTGATCACACAGTGGGATAGTGAAGGGGGTGGCTTGATCCTGATAATGATTCAAGCGCCAAAACAAGGTATCCACTGTAGGGGTCATCATTTTTTCATGTTCTTAAATTTGGAAATTTGAGTCAACTTCCTAGTTTTGTTTTGAGTGACTGAATAATCAGATTGCGGGTCACAACCCCGCTTACTCAGAATCTTGCTGGCAGGTTGAGCCTGCTGTTTCAAAAAAAGGGTCTATGAGTTCTCACATTTTTAAAAATTCAAATAAATATACAAAAAACAATTTAATTAAAAAAGGCCATCCCACAAAAGTGATTTGAAATTTGGACCAAGGATTTGACAATCCCGCATTTTTATGTTTAGGTTCTGGATTTACAGTACTGTACCTCAGGAAATGTTTTTAATTTAGATTTAAACCTACATATGTTGTTTATTTATCATTTTTCCATTACTTAAATAAAACATAGAATTACATTGTCTTTATAATAATTGAGAAACCCTATTTCAAGAAATAATGAGCAATATCTACCACTGCCTTCATGTTGGTATTTAAATTATGGTAGGCTGATTATAGCTAGATGTGAACTGTACCAACAGATTTATAAAAAAAGATAGTGGTAAATTTGATCTTGAGTGGTACACATCCAGCAACCTTAAATGGGAAGATTGAATATTTTGTTCAATCATAAATTAAAAGATTGTTATAAAAGTAAGAAAACTTATGATTAGGTTTATAATAAAATCAAATACCCATGTGTGCTTTATTGATCATCTCCAGTATATTATACAGCGACAATAAAAGTGCAAACCCACACCGGATTACTTATTGTGTTAATATATATGATTTATATGTGAATGATGTCTCTTTAATATTTACCAGAAAAAATGCCTTTATTGAGATAATAGCTGAAATACCTTTTTAAAACACTTTTAAGTCGGAAGGCATTTTATTTGATCCAACAAAAATACATAATCCAATATATCACTTATCTCTATAATAATTAGTATATCAATAACATTGACAAATATGAGGGTTAAGTATAAAGAGCTAACTTATGAATCATTATATCAATTGACAGAAATTTGATTAACAAAATATATAATTTATAATGAAAGCAAGTCTATGATATCTCAAGAGTTTATTATAGGTTTATACTAAAAAGTAGATGCGCCCACCGCGGATTGAACGCGGGACCTTCAGATCTTCAGTCTGACGCTCTCCCAACTGAGCTATAGCCGCGAAGCTTTGTACGGGACTCGAACTTGTCACCCTTAAATTAAAAGTCTCATGCTCTCCCAATTTTTTTAGAACCAAGTTTATTACAAAAATGGTAGGGGGGAAATGGGGGACGTCACAAGGACTCGCCCAACAAAACAGCATGCCGATCAAGTTTCCAAGTTAAAGTCTTGGTGAGACTCTGTTCTCCATACAGGCTGAAGTTGCTTGCAAGTCATGTCGTACTTGATGTACTGGCTAGTTGCAATGGTGAAGCATCAGGTTTGAAATTTCCCGGGGATGAGACCACCAATTTACTTATCCTTTCAAGGTGACACTCAATCTTGAGCTTCCACGGGTGGATCATGATGCCAACATTATTTGGCTTCAATTTGAGTATCCACAATCTTCTGGCCGTGTGGACTCTGTTAAGCGCACAATGGTAGTATAGTGCTTTTAAATGCTGTGGGGCGTTTCCCATGGTATTAAAAAATATGTCTTTTCCTGGGCTCAGATTGTGGAGTCTTGGTCCCAGCAGTTCCCATTGGGCTTTTTCCCCAAAAACTTGAACTGCTGGCGCATTTGAAATACCTGTGGTCAACACCCGCTATTGGTTTGTTGCACATTTTGCATTCTTTGTACCAGTAGTTTTCATTACTGTGGGTCCCCAATTTGTAGGCTTGGTTTAATATCTGTCAACTAGTTGATTGAAGCTTAATAGGTGTAAACTTACTCATGTTGTTGATAATTTCCTTTGCTGACAGTGG
>QTSX02001700.1:0-90910 GCA_014839935.2 Entomophthora muscae | reverse complement strand
TCAAGCAGTGGGCCATTGACATTGTGGGGCCACCCCCAAAGACAGACTTTGAAAGAAGTACATTATCACTGCCATCAACTACTTCACTTGCTGGCAAGTGGCCTGGGCAACAACCAACCACACCACCACCATCACCCACTTTAATGGTAAAGAAATTGTGGCCCGCTTTGGGCGACTAAATTGTCTCATCACAAATGGCGGCCCCAAACTTGTTGAGCATGTCATGAAGGCATACTGTGCCAAGAACGTGCTCCAACGTATAGTTGCAACCCCCTACCATCCTTGAGCCAATGGACACGTGAAACGGTTAAATGGCTCACTGGTTCAATTGATTACCAAACTCTCACAAGAGCACCCTAACACTGCATGGACTGAACACCTGCCCACTGCTCTACTTATCCTGCAAGCAAGAATCAACAGGGGAACAGGGTTCAGCCCCAGCACCCTGGCCTTTGGGACGCCCAAAATTCTGACATGAGTTGAACAGAGAAAGCTACAGTCCAAGGTTTTGACAAGTCTCCCCTAGAAAATACTCCATCCCTAGATCAATGGCGTGCCAAAGCCTGGGAAATCAAACACAAACGGATTGCAGGAGGGACAAAGCACCTCAAAGCTAGATACGCTGTATGTGACTACGTCTACACCCTCAATCCCAATTCTGCCAAGTTGGAGCCCAACTACCTAGGGCCCTTCAAGATAGCTGCTGTCTATGACAATCATACCTATTAACTCAAAGACGCCCAAGGAAATACCAAGAAGCTTCACCATGATTGCTTGTGCCCCTGCCGCGCCATCCCCACACAAAGGCTGTTTGTGTGGACCTTCCTAGACCTTCTACAGACTCTAGTCCTGGTGTCTGACGACAAGCAGGGGGCAAGGGGGGTGTTGCAACCAAGTTTCCAGACTTGTCTGTTAACGTATCTTACAATACACAGGGGCACTCAATGAGCCGCCCCTTGACGTATCTAATGTTATGGATTAATCTGATGGCAATATCAAATGGCGGGTACTTCATACTAATTAGGAGCACTGCCAATTCAACTTGCTGATTCCTGCACAAGTTATTCCTCAGCTTCAAACCTTACATCTCCACCATGCCACCCCTGTGTGGCCTTGTGGCTTTCCCCATATGGTATATTAATCACAATATTCTACAATAAACAATACCTTATTCTTATTATTCTGTCCTTTCTATTGGACTGTTGTCTTCCCCAATTCCAAATAATGAATCCTCATTGGTTCAGTTGTAACAGTAGGGTATAGATATGTAAGAATATGCTCCTTCTTGAGTTTGTCAATGGTACTTCTCATGACATTCTTGTGAATAGCCAAGAAGGCTGCAATGGTGGATGTTAGATTCTTGTGTGATGTAGCTAGAAGGAGAAAACTCCAATAAATATTGATCCACCTCTTTGAAATAACTGAAATCTTGGCAAAGCTGGAGAAGTCAACTGCTATTGTTTGCAATCATTAAGTTAATGGTTACAACATAAACACAGAATATACTAGACTAGGATTTGGTGCTGATGAATTGCTTTTAAATTAAATATCAATCCACTTATAATACCAAAGAATTTACTTATAATAAGATAATTATAAGCTTATTGGAAATAAAAGGGTTAGGTATTTATACCCTTTGGTGGTTGTCATTATCTTAAAGGGGACCTTGGTGTATCTACACCATCCTCCATAGCTTGGATTAGAGGGGTTGACACCTTTAAGGAATCAAGCACCTTTACATTGCCTTGATGTGAATCTGAATTCACTGAGCTAGTTCCAGAAGAAACTATTGTATCTGTACCTATAGATCAAGGGTTATTAAGTTTGTATGGCTCAGCCGCAGAAGATGATTTTGAGTTATTTTCAGAGCCAAGAGGTTTATCCAAAGACTCAGAGTGTATTGATTCTCTGTCAGTGGAAGTCTTTGGTTAAAGATATGTTTAAAGGCCAGTTTTTAGTTAGGATTTATTAAAGAAGAGGTAGACTGGCTGTTATCACCCGCATTCAGGACATTGATAATAGGGGTGGATTAAAATTCAGACTCAGTAGCAGGTTTTATTGTCCATAAAAGATGAAGGCTATATTCTAATGTAACCAAAGTGGAGCTATTTTGACCTCTAATATCTATAGCTCTAGTTACCACAGTACCAATAAAGTCAATCTAAATCTGGTGAACAGGTAACGTCCTGGAAATCCCATTGACCCTATTTTTCATAGCCAAAAATTGGTGCCAGAGGTGAGATCTTATCACTAATGGTCTCTATCAATCTGACAAGACCTTTAACTTCCTTTTCTGAAGCATTCTGTCTACCTTTAAAACATTGGTCACAGAAGCTAGGTAGTCCAGTACAAGGGCATAATTAATTTGTGGTTACCCATCTAGCCCAATGGCAAGGTTAAAGGACAAGTGGCATTGTTCAAAGAGAGTCAATGAGGGTACAGTAAACAAATTTCAATTTTTTGAGAAGCAACAGGCCAAATCAGGAGAGGGCAGGAGCATTTGAGACCCTCTAGTGGTATAGCAGAAGAGGGAAGTCAAAATTGAAGCCAAGAGAAATATTCTGAGTGGGAATCAGAATATAAACAGAAATGAATAAAATATAAAGATTATGCCAAGGAACAGCCAAATGGTTGGCAACAGCGCCCATGTTGACACTTTGTTGACATGGCCACTGTCAACTCAAAATCTCCTATGTTTTATGCTAGTTGTGCTAGCTTGATTCCCATTTTTAAAGCGTTCAGGGGTGAAAACCCAGAAAACATGAAAAAATTGTGGCTATTTTAACATGATTTAATATTAAGCTTAATAAAAACCTTGATTTAACCAAGTTTTTCTTTTACATTTACCAATAAAAATTAGTTTATTTTTATTTTTTTATGTTGTAAAAGTGTCAATGTCAACACTTTTTAAGCATAACTTTTTTTAATAATGAAACTGAAACATCTAAAAGATAAAAATTAAGTGCAGATTTAAAATTTTCTTATTACATTTATATATTGAAAAAGACATTTCACATAAATTTGATTGTTAAAGTGTTCATCTTATAAATATATATATGGCACTTATTCCAGCTTTAATATATTAAGTGGATTGGTGGCTAACAGGAATCCACTAATTTAAGTTTGAGTTACTATGTAATTCACTATAGAGTTTATTACTAAAAATAATTTTGACAATTGAAAATGTCGTTTATTTGCTTTTGATCATCTGCCAGGGTGGAGTTAAGCAAATTAGAGTGGCGTAATTAAGCTTAAATTAATATGTCACCTCCTATAAAGAATGTGTAAGCGACATTGTTGACAATTTACCCTTTTCATTATCTTAACCAATGTGTTAACAGCTTTTAGTATACCAAATGGTAAAATATCATATTATCACTACCCAAATATAATTTTAATAAAGAAATAAATAACTTTGATTATTTTTTAACTTGTTTTCATATTTTTCAACTTTATTATGTGAGCAAAAATAGACAGAAAATAGTTAATATTTGCTAGCCTGCATAAATTTAATTAAGTGTACTATGTTTTTTCATAGTAAATTTTTAAAAAATGTCAACAGTGACAATGTATCAATAATAATGTCTACAATTTTTCTAATTTTCAGTGAGAATTCAGCATTTTTTACTAATTGTCACTCATAATGTCAACAATTTTCATTTCTTACATATAAAACTTTATGTTTTACATAATAAAATCATCTGATTTTTTGATATATTGTATTTTTAACTTTTTTCATATTTTTTTATTTTTAAAATAATATATATAGCTACTACTTTTACATAAAAATCTTAAATTTTTAATTTTTGTTTAAAACTTTAATAAAATAAAAGCTACACAAACATTTTTTAACTTTTAAATGCCAATAAAACCATATAAAATTATATTTTCATTTATTATGTTTTATAGTTTTTTTAAATAAATTGCTTTATTTTAAACCCTCTTTCTTATTATTTTAGGACAAGAACACCTCAAAGCAACCAAAGGGTACCAAAAATTCCTCTAAGCCTACCAAAGCCACCAAGAAGAAGCCTGTCTCATCAAAGAAGTCCACTCCCAAACCCTCCCAAAGCCCTCCTCTGAGCCCTATCCCAAGAATAGCCCTGCTCACTCCACTGGGGGAGAGAAATCTAATGGTTCCCTTATGGATCACAGTTTCTACAACTTGGCTTCAGATAAGGAGCCTACCAAGAAACGGCACTAAGTCAAGAAGTCCCCTCCAAAGGATAAGTCTCCCAAACACGAGGAACATCAAGATAAGCCCCCTTCTTCTTCCCCCACCAAACTCCCCTCCTTCAAGTTAATCTGAGGATGATACAAAGCCCCACCCCAATTACTTCCCTGGCTTCTGCCATGCTCCTGCTGGCCCATGGGACCCTCTTTTGGCCCGTAATATCTGCAATGTTGATGGGAGGTTCAAGGTTCCTTCCACCTTGCCAAAATAATTCCCCATAATGAGTGTCAAAGAGGGGCCAGCCATGGTAGCAAATGGTTTTATCTTCAGCTGAAATAATGCCAATTGGGGCTTCACGAGCTGGCACTACATCTGTGAGGACTGCTCCTGCCCAGTGTGGCTCAATACTGAGCCTGGGACTTGGTACAAACTTTTAAGGGTAATCATACCTGCACCATGCCCAATACAACCATTGCCTGTCTCATGAAATGGCACCTTGTGAAGATCATGCCTACCTCCAAGGACCTTTCCTCTACCCAGCTGACCGTGCTTTCCTGTAAGCATCTCTTCCTCATCAATCTGAAGAGGGGGCTAACACACACTTAGTTGGCTAAGTTTGTTAGTGATAGGCATCAAGCCTCAAACCCCCTGGCCAAGAGTGCCATCACAATTGAAGACCTGGTTTTTTCTGATGCTCTCAAGAAAACCAAGGATGGAGAGATGTTCCTGATCCATTACAATGGGCAGGAAGTAGAGGATTGGACCATTTCCTATGCCACAACCCAAAATCTGGAGCAGCTCAACACTGTTACCACCTGGATGTGCAACGGCACATTTGAAACTTGTTTAACTCTTTTCAAGCAGCTTTGGATCCTGCATGGGCAGTTCAATGACCAGGTCGTCCCCCTTATTTTTTTTCTCCTGCCTGGTGCCAAGACAGAGGTCTATGCCAGAGCATTTAAAATTTTCCAGGATGCTTTGAGCTCCCTTCCCGCCAACCAGCTCCCCCTCTTACCCATGCCACAAGGGCCAATCCCTCCTCTGCTGAGAAGGATGAGCCCACCCTAGCCGCAGAGCAGCTAGCTCATAAGCGCTCACTTGGGCCAAAGGTGATTATTATGGACTTTGAGCAAGCTCAGTTCAGAGCCTTTGAGGCCACCTTCAATGGAGAAGTACAGGACTGCTTCTTCCATTTTGGGCAGGCCCTCATCAAGAATCTCAAGAACAAGAAAGAGCTTTTCAAGAAGCATCTCAATGATGGTAAAGGGAAGTGCCGCTTTGACGTCACCCAGTTTGCTGCCTTGGCTTTTGTGCGGCCAGAGCATACTGAGATTGGCTTTGAGGCCCTCCTAGAGGATGCTTATATCAAGAAGCACTCCACTATCTTCAAGTGCTACCTTGATTACTTTGAGCGACAATGGATAGGTAAGAAGGTGACTTCCCAGAGAGAAAAGAGCGGGGCCACAGCACCAGGGAACTTCCAGAGAAGTTGCCTCAAGGGGGATATGAAGGCCACATCTAGCCTGGAAGTGTGGCACAAGCACATGAAGATAAAGTTTGGATCAATCCCCAAGTACAATAAGTTCTTCCAGAAGCTGCAGAAGGAGCAGGCCTAGACTGTTTTCAAGTTTTGCAACCTGGCCAACCAGGTGGCCCCAAAGAAGAGAAATGGTAAGAACCAGGAATGCCAGGAGAACATCCAAAAGATGGTCAAGAAGAAGTACAGAGTGACAGAGATCAAGAAGTACCTAGAATATGTTACAACTTCTTTTGCTGGTGGCTTTGATTAGCCCAATAAACCTTGCTTTGCTTTGCCTGTGTATTTTTTTACTTTTACTTTAAATGCTTACTTTATTTTTTTGGATATTACTAATCTTTTTAGGTAAAAATAGTAAGTTTCAGATACAGTTTCAATGTGTTTTAGTAAGAAAAATCTTATATTTTATTAATTAATCTTTAAGGTATGAGATATTTTCAGTTATGCTTATATAAAGTATAATAATATTTTAAATATAGTGTTTTCTTATATTTTTTAGTTATTATGATATATTAAATATCTTTATTTTTGGTTCATTGGGATTTTAATTTTTATGGGAATAAAAAGTAATTTTATATTAAAGAGTGTAATTTACTTAGTAAATTGAAAAATAATTGCTTATGCCTCTTTATTCTTACTACTTGTGGTATTTTTTATTACATTTTTGAACTCTCTGGAGTCATTTTAGTATAATTAAAATTTTAAAAATATTTTTTATATTAAAAATTTTCAGGGTAAAGTGTGCTGTTGCTTAAAGAAGTGTCAACATCCAGGAGATGGCATTATGTAAAACCAGGTTGTCACTTTACTATAGTGTCAACATTAAAAGTGTTGACATGGCCACTGTCAACATTTTTAGTGTTGTTGTGTTTAGCTCCTGGGGACAACATCCAGGAGGACATGGCGGGAAATCTTTATAACAAAATATTTGAGGTTCAAAGCTAGCCTTGGGTTAGCCTTCAGGGCAAAATTAAGGGCATGTACCTTAATTTCCCAGTTAACAAGAAGAGAAAGTCCTTTTGCAAAAAGGAAAGGAAAAAGCTTGAAAATTGTTAAAGCCAACACAAATGTGGATAAACTTCTTTATTAGGAGAAATGATTCTACCTTAAATAGTAGACAAGGAATGGTGATCACTCATTAGGAAGACAGAGTGGCTGAGGGGGTCACATTGGGATGAGGTCATACCAGGATCATTTATAGACAGGTACAATAATCTGGAATGGGTGGATATTGAACCAGACCCATTTACAGAAGGCAAGGGTTATCCAAAATTGAAAGCAAACCCAGCCAAATCTTTGCAGCTATCAATATTTGAAGGTCATATCAAAATAGCATTAATTGCACAATTTACAACATCTCCCCCCTCAAGATTGGACACAGGGAGTTGATATTTGCGGAGAAATTTGGAGTGAACACAGGCAAAAGGACGTCCAGAAGACAGTAGTTTCACGTTATACTTGACAATCTTCTTAAAGGTGACCTCACAGGGCCCAACCCAGAGGGAATCCAGCTTATGAAATCTACCACCTGTACAATTCTGGTAGTAAAGAACTAGATTGCTTATTTGATACTCAGAGAGGGGGGCTCTAGCATCATTGGACAGGGAGAGCTCAGAGCCTTGACCTTGTAATCAGTGGAATAAGCTGTTGCTTGGATGTTGATGATACAATTGGTTAAGTCATTAACATGGGCCTTGAGATTTGCAGAAGCATCAACTTCAATCAAGGGGGTCCCAAGATTGAGGGGGTGGCAGCTTCACACCCATACAGCATGGCAAAAGGGTACTGACCAGTCACTTAGTGTCTACAGAGGCAGTAATCAAAGAGAGCAGCAGGGAGGAACATATCCCAATTGCCAGCGTCAGAGAGCGTGAGCTTCCTCATTATGGACACAAGGGTGAAGTTTGCTTGTTTGACAGTTCCATTGGTTGAGGGGTTATATGGTGCAGAGAACAATTGGTGGGTCCCCATAGCCTCAAAAATAGAAGTGATGAGGTGAGCATTAAATTTGGTACCATTGTCAGAAAGCAGGACTTGAGGGCAGCCATGTCAATAGAAGATGGCTTGCAGCAAGAAAGTAGCCATGGTCTTGGCAGTTATATCTTTTGTTGCTCTGGCTTCAACCCATTTGCTAAAATGGTCTACAGCAACTAAGATAAGCCAACATCCCAACCTAGACCAAGGAAAAGGCCCAACAGCATCAATACTCACTGTGTGGAAGGCATGCTTTAGAGAAATGAGCTTGAACTGGTGTTGGGACAGGCGAGGGCGTTAGAGCTGACAGGAATGACAGGAGGCAAGGACATCAGGGATCAGAATGTGCATGTTTTCCCAATAGAAGTTTTTGCATAACCAGTCATGAGTCTTGGCTATGTCTCCATTTCCCGTGTCAATGTGAGCTTGGAGGATAATGGCTATCCTCATGCTAGGGCAAATGTAGGGTAGGTAGGCATTGTTATCCCTTTTTGAAGAGCTGTCTATCACAAATTACAGTGTCCTAGGATAGAGTCTGTAGCTCCAAGCAAATGTATTTTAGCTCAGTGGTCCAAGAGTCAGGATACCCTATTAATCTGTATAGGCAATCAGCGTCAGCGGGGTGGATAGCTAGAATTGGAATCCTTGACAGGCCATCAACATTCTGATGTTGGGCCCCAGGACGGTGTATCACAGTGAAATCATATCCTTGTAGACACAGAGCCCAACGCGCTAATTGACCTTCAGGCTCCTTTAGCTGCTGCAGTCATTTGAGGGAGGAGTGATCTGTGACTACCGCGAAGTGGGTCCCATAAATGTAATGCCAAACCTGCTTCACCGCATGCAGCACCGCTAAACATTCCTTCTCAGTGATGATGTGGTTTTTCTTGTGCTTATTGAGGACCCATAAAGAGTAGGCTACAGGTCAATACACGCCTTCATTGTCAAGTTGGGCAAGGACGGCACCCACAGCTACTCCACTAGCCTCAGTGTACAAGATGGAAAATTTATCATAATCATGATAGACCAAGATAGGAGCCTCTTTGAGCTTGGCCTTCAACGCTTCAAATGCTTGTTGTTGGCTATCCATCCATTCAAAGGGGATGTTGCAAAGCAACTGGACAAGGGGTTCACTTAGTTCAGCAAAATCAGGTATGAACTGTCAGTAGTAGCCCATCATACCAAGGAATACTTGAACCTCTCAAAGATTTGTGAGAGGTAGCATCTTGTTGATGGCTTCCACCTTGTTATTCATGGGGCGGATTCCAGTTTGAGTGACCTCATGACCTAAGAATTCAAGATGTTCCTTAAAGAAGGAGCACTTGGAGGGTTTGAGTTTCAAGCCAGCTTTGCAAATCTTGATGAAGACAGCCTTGAGGTGTTCCAAGTGGTTGGTAAAGGTAGCACTGAATACAGTGATATCATCAAGGTACACAAGGACACAAGAGAGCTTTAGGTCTTGTAGAGTGGGGACCATAGCCCATTGAAATGTAGCTGGGGCATTGCAGAGTCCTTGGGGCATACAAGTGGGTTAAAAAAGGCCTTCTGAGGTGATAAGCGCAGCTTTTTCTCTAACTTCAGGAGATAAGTCAACTTGCCAGTAACCAGAGGCTAGATCCATGGCAGAGAAAAACTTGGAACCACCCAGCTGTCTGAGAGCATTGTCAATTCTGGGCAAGGGACATGAGTCTTTCTTAGTGAGAGAGTTCAAGCGGCAATAGTCCATTACAATGTGATGTCCACCATTGTTCTTCTTGAGGGTCAGTAATGGGGAAGCCCAGGGACTTTGAGAGAGAGCTAGCAGTCCAGCGTCCAGCAGTTGTTTGAGCTCCTTAGAAACCTGCACATCTTCCACTTGGCTGCAGCAGTATGGCTTGGCATAAAAGGGAGGAGCATCTCCTGTGTCAATCTGATGTATCACACCTTTGGCTTGCCCATAATCAGTACTATCTTTAGTAAAGATGTCTGAGAACTGGTCTAGTAAATCAAGCACCTCTTTCTGTTAGACTGGGGACAACTGAGGGAAGTCTTGGGCGGTGAACAGAGATAGTACTTGAGGCTCGTCTTTGGGTAGGTTAAAGTCTTGAAACTTTCCAAAGGGGTGAAGAGACAGGACGTCAGGAGCATTTAACAACTTTCTGTAACCAACAACCTGCCCTCTGGATACTGTCATAGGAAGCGCAGTAAGGTTGGCAACTAGTAATTGAACAGGATCCTTGTGGGAAACGTCCAGAATTCCAGGACAAAGGTAAGGCTTGTTACGCCCCAGCAAAGGAGGGGAGTACATCTCTAAGAAAGTCTGTTCAGGTAGTTCATATGATATCTGGGAGTCTAGGATAGCCTGAGAGCCTGGGGGGATGGTGATAGCAGACGTGGCCATGAGAGGGATTCCCTCAGTTGCAGGGCAAGCTATTGGAGGACACTTCATGTTGGTGGAATGGGCTCAATATTTTAGGGAGAAAACCCCAGTGGGGTACTCCAGAGTACATGTCTTCAGCCGTTTACCAGGAACTTTGATTGGCTCCTCAAAGATCAGAGGGACTTTGTACCCTAGGATAGAAAGATAACCATCCTTTAGGTTGATGATCTCATTATATTCCCAAAGGAACTGGGTACCAACCAAAAGGTCATAGCTCTCATTTTCTAGAACAACAGCTGGTGCAGCCAACAGGAGATTACCAAATTGCATTGGTAGGGCAGAGTACGCACCAATGGCGCAAGTCATGGAGAGGCCAGCGGTGCCATAGGATTGATGGTAGTTGAGATCAGGGGCCAGCTTAAGTTTCTTCACCAATTTAGAAGAAACAACGTTGACAGGAGAAACGGTATCCAAGACAGCTTTGATCTTGACTTTTTGGATAGATATCTCTACTTGGGTGGTGGTGCGTCCAAAGGGTGGAAGAACAGCCAAGATATCCTGTGCCTCAGCTAGTTCCTTGTCCCATTTCTCAATCATGCATGGTAGTCCTGGAAACTCCTTATATACAGTTTGGAGAGGGAGTGAAACAGATACATTCTTGAAAACGGTGTCTGCAACTTCAGCGGCTTCCTCTGATGATTCCACTAATACAGGGGACCGTTTTGCCTTAGTAAGATAGGGGCAGGAGACAACTGCTTTGGCCTCAGACGAGGGCTTGGTGGTTGTTGTAGTCTTCCCTGATTGCAGCTTGTAGGGAACAGCAATAGTCTCAGGGACAGCAAGAACAGAATACCCATAGGCATCAGGATCTTTCATATCAGAATTGTCCATGTCAGAGTCATCAGAGATGTTGTGGAATAGTTGCAGAATGGGAGGAGCCTCAGTGTCAGCAGGATCAGAGTCAGCAATAGAGGGGGAATTGAAGGAGACTGAGAAGAATTGTCAACCAAGAGTGTCTCTGCCTCTAGGTTGACTTTTCTTTTCCCCCTGTTCCTTGGGATCAGCTCCTTTAACTTGAGGATTGGTGCAGACTCAAGAATAGTGACCTATCTGGCCACAGTTGTGGCAACCTTGACGTCTAGGAGGATTTTTTGAGTTCATTGCAAGGATGCAAGGGCCACAGGAAGACAAACCAGAATTAGAGGCGGCACAATTCTCCCACACAACTGCTCCAAATGGGTAAGGTGCATATCCTGCAACAGCGTCTTTATGCTTGCCAGAGAGGAAAGCATGGCCTTATGGGCTTTTAAATGAAGGCACAGAAGCTGGTTCACCTTGAGGGCTTGAGCGCAAGCCATGTAAGCTTTGTGAGCTGTCAATTGTCTGCTTGCTATCAGTTGCTGTCCATCCATGTAGAATCTATCTGAAAATTCAGCTAGAGTCTCTTTAGGTTTGAAAGTAATGTGCATTAAGGCATCCTTCTTCACTTCCAGACTAGGGTCAGCACCAAAATTTTCAATCAGAAGCTGCTTCATCTTGTGAGAGAGGGGGGCTAAACTAACTAAGTTTGGCTCCCATCCCAGCAAGATATACCACCAGGATGCCACCCAGTGGAGTACTGGGATGGCCGCTCAGAGAGGGGACCAAAGAGAGGACGCGGAAGACAACTGGGGGAGGTATGCATTCAGCCCCATCAACACTAACCCGGCAAGCAACTAGGGCGTGCAGGTGAGAGCATGAGGCAACTTTGCAGGTGCTCAAACTAGTACCAAGTTATTTTTCTCCAAGCTGGGAAGGGCAGGTGCTGGCACCTCCTCCAATGTGGGAGTAAACGCAGTGTGGTCAATAGCATGGAAATCTGTTCATCACAAATTAAACTCTTGACATTAGTCTCCCCCAAAAAGATAAGTGCACCAGGTTTATGCAGGAGACTAGAGGGATTATCCCCCGCAAGGAAAACAGAGGAAGAGATGTGAGACCATAAATTAGGTGAAGCTATCCAGAGGAGAAGCACAAAAGGTACCAGAGAAAACACCACAAATCTAAGAACTAGGACAATCATAATAACAGAGCCCACAAAATTTGGAATTGAGGGGTACAAATATTAAGACACAAACAGTAAAATTTTGGGTGAAATGGGCAGCTTCAAGAAAAAACACCCATGAATCAAACAAGAGAACACTTGGAGGCCTTGGCAGTGGTTTCAGGTGCTTTGGATGGGCTTAAAAGTGAGAGCGGGTTTGAAACCAGTAAAATTAAGAAAAGATTGCAAAATAATAGTAGGATTTATACAAATTTTTAAGTCAAAACTTAAGTTCAAACAGGAGGCTTCAAAAGAGCAAGTAGCAATCACAGCAACTATGTGTTAACCTTATAATATAAGTCTTTAAAACAACCGCCAGGTTTGAAAAAAAACAGGTCAAAGGTAAGCTTCAAAATGTTAAGTACTAAAACTTTAGATTCAAAAAAGGGGAAGACTTCAACTAGAGAAAAAAATTAAAGCCTAGGGTTTTCCTGCTTTGGTTTAAAACTATTAAAGTTTTATTAAGATGAAAATTGACAAGCAGGGGACTCAAAGTCCCCTGGCATTGTTAAAAGGGATGAGATACCAAAAAAAATCACATGCCCCCAAGAGGCTCATCTGGTTGGCTAGGAGAGAAATTTTTCTGGCCATGGCCAGGGGTGCTGGAGGGTTCCATTTGAATTTCTGTGGCCCAACCTGATTGGCTGGGAGGCAATCCAAGCATTTCAGTTTTATTTGACTTCCTAGACATTGATGTGGTGTCTCCTGATTGGGCACTTGTGATTGTTTTCAAAAGTGGGAGAAACCATGCCAACAAATAATCCAAATTGATCAGTGTTTCTTCCCAGGGCGGAGCAACCAAAGCCAGGAAATCCACAGGGTAAGCCAGAACAAATCTCTCATCCACAGTGTGTGCCAAGTCCCCCAAGGAATTGAGCGGCTTGGCTATTACTTTTAGGCCTTTCTTGGTGCAACAAGGGGAAATAGTTCAATCCAAAGCAAAACATGGCAGTGAATTTACACATATCTTCTCAGGTCTCAATGGTGGGCAGCTCTGGAACTACTACCTCTTGCCAGTTTGGGTGCAGACAGGTTAGAATGTGTTCCTTCTTAACCTCATCTGAGGCTCTTCTCATGGCAGTTTTGTAGATAGTTAGGAAAGCTGAAATGGTCAAGGTTTTGGGGTCAAAGACTTGCTTCAAGGTAGGCTTGAAATGTGTTTCTGGAGTTGGGCCACCATTGTTGCTATTGAGTACATTTATGCGCGGGGAGAGTTCTACTTCAGATTCAGAGGGGGCTGTCTGGCCCACAGCTGGCAAACACTTTCCTCAAGAGTGATCAGGGTCTCAGAAGTGCAGGTACCTGTATTTTTAGCTAGAGTGGTCTGCTGCTCAGTAACATCTAGGTGTTGGCCCTGTGTTTTTACTGCTGCAGAAAGCTTGGCCAGCCAGGAGGTACGGGAAGGCCCCACTGAGAGGCAAAGGGAGAATATGTCATTTACTGAGCCAATAGATTCACTCATTTCTTGCACATCCCTATTGAGTTTGGTGTGGTCTTGTTTCAAATGGTCCACCTCATTAGCTAGAGCAATCAACTCTCTAGCACATTGGATTTGAGGGGCTCCTGACAGGCCAGGGCAACAGCCATCTTCATTGATAATCCCAACTGGGCTAGCAGCAATTACCACCATTTTGCGTAGGGCAGCAAGCTCTTGCTGTAGCCCAGCAACTTGGGTTGTCAGAGCAAGCACCTGAGGATCAGGCTGAGGCACTTTAGTAGGGCAACCTTGACTAAAGGTAGACGCTTGTAGCTCTTGAATGGCAACCCATAGTCTCTGCTCTCTATACACCAAGTCATCAGAAGGGGGAGAGGGCAGATCATCTGGCTTGGGCGTGGCTAATTCATTCACTTGACTCTGGAGTTTGGCTATAGCAGCAGTGGAAGCTCTCTCTTGATCAAACACTGTACTGAGTTCATTAAGGCTGTTAGCAGCAAAGTCTACTACCTGCTGTAGTTGCTCAAATGAATACGTGCTGAATGCATAGAGCTTCTGCACAAGTTGTTCAAAGTTGGTGAGATAAGTGTTCAAGGTGGAATATTCTTGGGGTTGCCAGGGTTGTTCTAGCTGGTGAAACTTGTGTAGACGTTCTCTCACGTATTTGGGGATAGACTGGCGCATTTGCTTGATGGAATTGACCAAGGGGGGTTGAGAAGTGACAGAGTCACGCTGATTGTCTGACACCAAGGAAAACAGGGAGCGGATCCATTGCTGATAGGCAGCAAACTAATCCCAGTGATGAGTGACAACTGCTTGTAGGACAACTCCTCCTGGATGTGAAGCCCCAACACCATTTGATGATGGGATAAAGAAGGTTGTAAAAAGGATGGCAATAGGTGTTCAGCAGAGCCAGCTGCTGTGAAAATTGCTGAGCTGCAATCAATTTTTAGTATGCCGCTCAACTGAACTGTAGTTGGAGGCAAGGGATGGCCCTATCACGGGCTACCACCATGACTTGTTCCAAGTCAGGGGTACCCAAAGGATAGGCCACTAGGCAGGAACCATTCCCAAGGTTCAGCACAGTAGGGACAATAGGCAGGTCTGGGATGTCTTTCTCAATAGGAGGACTGGTAATTTCTGGTGAATTTGGGTCTTGTATAGGAAGAGGCAAAGGACCTGAAAACGTGGTTGCAGAGGGGGTAACTAAGGGGCTTACAGCCCCTGTAGTGAGCACCATTTTTTGTGGCCTGAGGCGCGGCACAAATACACACTGGGGAATCCTAACCTTAGGATTGAATTTGTACTAAGTCTTGGTTAGAATGGCAGGGAAGGCTATGTGATTACCTTGTGGTCCTGATTAAATAATATCTTCTAGACGTGGCTAGAGAGGCGCCAAAGTAGGTGGAGACATAAAGACAAAAATGTGAATGGAACTTAATTTTTATTGGTAAAAGTGAAATGTAATATATACTGTTTAGCTTTACCACAACACAGTATATGGACGGTAGGATCGCTTTTCACAAGCATGAGTGGGGCAAGTGAGATGTGCAGACTCAGGAAACTGAACAATTGAATTTCCCAATTTGGAGCCAGACTCATTTTGAAGGGCAAAAGCAAAAGAGATATTTGTCTTCAAAATAACCCATAAAAGGCAAAATTGAAACATGGTGAATGGAAGTATTCACAACAAGAGGATAGTCAGAAAAATTTACCTGTCTAAAGGAAGTACCAGCCATATATAATAACACAGGCAAGGAGGCCACAGGATGCGCATGATTACCTCTGAGTCATTAGAGACAGTAGGAACTGTATGTAGATACCAGAAGGCAAATAACTGGATATGTAGAGTTTGGTCAAGTAAAAGGTTGGTGAGGCTTTATTCTTGGGATGCCTGCAATACCGTTTTCAGCTTTGACAGGAATCCATCCTGCCTTTCCTAGACTCTTCTCAAGTGCAGGATCTTGGCCCTTGGGTAGTCTAATGCTGGGGATCAAGTTCATTGGTTGGGGGTCAGGTTTACCTGGATCTTAGTTGGGGGATATTGGTAGGTGGGTGCAGGAAGTTTCTGACCTGCTAACTCAATTCCCAAGATCAGCTGGCCTGGCCAGATGAACCCTAGCCTTACTGCTTTGAGAAGGTACCTTCTGGCTTTCATTGGGGGCATAGATCCAGTGTTCTCTGAAAACTCCCTCCTGGCAAGCAGCTGCTGTGCATTGGTCAGGGCTTAGGGGGGACATGTTTGGCTTTGATCCTTCCTGGCTTTGATGGGATTCCCGTACCTTGGGGGCTTCAGATTGATATAGCTTACAGAACTGATCCCAAAGAAATAAGGGCAGCTGTACCCTTGCTGTAAAGCCCCATAAAATGAGGGAGTATTTTAGCTAGGTAAGGCACCAAGTTGGAGACTTGGAATCCCATAAGTGCCATCAAGATGGGATAGACCGTCATCATCCATCTAAAGACTCTGGCATGTACGTTAAATTGTCTGAAATTATTGGCAAAGTACGTAAGCACGTAGAAGACAAAGGAATAGATTGCTACGTGCTGGGTGGAGCAGAGCAACACCAGCGTGGGCCAGGAGTACGTCTCAGAGGAGTTGAGCTGTGCTGGCTCCTCGCAGAAGTACTTGTTGGGCAGTTTGTTGTAAGGCCCATGCTGGTGAGAGTATTGGTGGCCCCCAATCCCAAGTCAGGCTGTGAGGACAGCAGAGAAGATTAAGTTGTTCATCTTCAGTTCCTGGGAAAGGGCAGACAAAGCTTAGTGTCTTAACTTTCTGTAGTGTAAAAGTTTTCTTGGGTATTGATTTATGTGATACTATTGAGGGGTAATTTCACTCAATGATAGCACAAACTACCATCAAGTGATTGAGATTTATTATATACTGTCATCCTTAGTAGGGCATGAATAGTACAAAGCATTAGACAGGGGACCCCAAACACTTGGTGTTGTCTGGAATTCCCTTTTGGGAGTAGAATGGGAGTGGTTTTGCAAGCAATGAATTGTTATCCTTGGCATGGGATTGGAGCATCTTCAGGCACAGTAATACATTTCAATCCAGCTTTTGCAGTTGATGCATTATTTGTAATGCTGGACTGCTTGTCAACCCCCTCCAGATTTGGTAGATTCCAAATTCGGGCAGCAGTTCCCCCTCCATTTGGGTTTGGGGAAATTACCTTTTTGGGTTTCCCCTTTGGCAATTTCCCCATTTGGCGGGTGGGGTGGGGGCTGGCTGTCTGGCGTGCGGCCGGTGGACGCCTGGTGGTTGGGCGTGCAGATGGGGTATAAAACCTGTCCAAATTAAAATTTTTATTTTTAATTCCTGTTTTGAAGCCTTGGCTTTCTGCAGCAGTTTCCCCAATAAGGGGGAACTGCTTCCCTTTTTTGTTTGTTATCCTGCAGTGTGCTCAGAACAACTTCCCAAACACCAGTGTTCTCAGAAATATTCCTGACACTTGCCCACTGGGCTGGCGGGCAAGGGGGTGGGTCCTGGGGTTGATGCTTGACTTCTGCCTTGTTGGGATATACAAAGCAGAATTTTGTTTGTGAAGCAGGCCAAGCTTACCCTGGGGAGAGATACTTAGAGTTGTTTGAAGCATATTTCAGTAGAGAGGGTACACTGGGCCAAGGAAACTAAAACTTCACTTGGGATTGGTATAGCCTGATACTGGGTATAGTTATCCCCTCCTTTGGTGAAAGATCATAATGGAGTAAGATACAAGGGGTGTTAAGGGTATAGCTAAGGGGTGTGAAAAGGGTAAGTGATTAGCATATGCAACCCTGGGGTTGAATTCCAGGGTTTCTGGGGTATGATCTGAAGGTGCATCAGTTCAAACCAAAGTTGATGTGGTGATGGGGAGTTGAGCTGGGGCAGAGATAGTGACTACTGAATCTCTTACCCATTCCCAACCATTATCTGGTTTGGGAAGATCTAGATGAGGTAATTCCCACCACCTGGCTTTGTACCTTGGCCTGCTGCCTGGCTACCCTGACACTATGGCTGTCAACATCCCCAGCATAAAAAATCCCAATCTTGAAATATATCCAAGAAAGGCTGGGTCCTTTTTCTAGTAGCCTGTTGGGGGGAAACTATGGGGTGCAGAGCTGCTTATAAATACTTATCAGATAGCTAAAGATAACAGTCATTGTTATAAAGTGTAGCCAACCAAATAGGGATACATGCTGATTTGAGTGTAGATATATGGTAAGGATTTATTTGCTGGGCTTGAAACCTTATCATGAGCTCTTCTCATTGGGGTTGACCAGGGGTATGGGTTAGGGTATGGTTTTCAGGATCCTCATATCCTTCCAACTTGTCACTAGAGTATCCTGGATTGATCTGCTGAGAATTTCAAGTTGCCAATTTATTGGAGCTTGGTGTGGGTTGAAACTAAGCCCCTGGTGGCAGATTTAAGTATCTGGTTTTGAGCAGAGGTAGGGTATGATAGTCCACATGTTTGGTGGTTTGCAGGCGGGGCTAATGTTGGCCAAGCAAAATTTTGGTTGTTTGTTGCAGGTAGAGGCCTGGTAGGTAACATAGGACTACTAGGGTAAGTAAGGCCTGGCTGATAGGTAACAAAGGACTACCAGAGGCAGATGTTGCCTCCACTCAGCAGAAGATATTGGCTGCTTTGGGCTATAGCTCTTCACCTAGCAGGGAACTGTGGCTGCAGAAGGGTAAAGACTGAAATAGCAAGCAGGGAACTTTGTCTGTCTGAGGGGAGTAGGTTTTGGACCCCTGGCGGGTAACGCGGGCTGCCAGGGAGGGGAAGAGCTCTGAGGGCTCTATGTACCCTAATACACTTACAGGAGGTCTGTGAGCAAGCATCCTACCTAACAGACTGGTAGGGTGTCCTTGTTTATGCCCCTATGGGAGCTTTGGGGGAAATTTAAAGTGAGCATTAGAGGGCATAGATTTGCTCAGAGGTGTCACCAAGGGGGTTTTCTTGGGGAAGCAAGCTGCAGAACTTGGTGTGATCAGGCCTCTGGGAAGTAGAGCTGATTACTCTGCAACTGAAAGCTCAGACTTAATCACCTGGGTGAGTAAAGACAACACATAGACATTAATATATGGTTGAATGTCCTAAGTGGAGTGCCACTTGCAAGGGCCCAGTTAAACGCCAGTTCAATGTAGACTCATGCCTGGGTCTACAAGTTATGGTAATGGGGACTGAGATAAAGAACCGAGGTAGTTCATGGATTTAACAGAAAAGACTAGCAAGAGGGACTGTTTGATCACAGTGAAGGCTAGTTGACAGACTGTTAATTCATATTGAATTGTGGGAACCAATATGGTTCAGTATGCAGAGGGAACTAAGGAGGTTCCTAGTGAGGATTTGTTGAGGGACTGGTTGAGGATAAGCTGAAGGACCAGAAGATTATGATACAGGACTAGCTGATCATGATGCATATTGACCAAAGGACCAGAAAATTATGCTGCTGGAGTAGCCAGAGGACTGATGAAGTTAATGGACTGATTGCTGGTTAATCTGAAGAGCTGGAATATGAGCTGGCTGAAGGATCCAAAGATGATGGTGAAGAACTGGTGGTCTGGATAAATGAGCTGAGATTTTGCCGGATTGATTTGCCAAAGTGGGAAGATGTGGAATGTTTTGCCTTGGTTTATTATTAAAATCAAGAAGGAATTTGGATAGAAGTGTGGGTAAGATATTTATTTATCAAGTTCTTAGGATAGACAAAAGTATGTTGCTATGAGAGCGGGATACAAAGTTGTTTTGGTGGGACGTTTTCCTTGGATTTTACTATATTTGTAAATATATGGGGAAAACGTTGAAGAGGTCCAGAAAGAACAATTTAAATAGTTTTCTACTATTTAAATGGGTTTAGGTTGAATGCAGGGAGAAATAGTGCCAGAATAATGGACCAGTTAACGTTTTGGTGCGCAAAGAGTTGTTGATTTGAGCGGTTTGAGCTATGGAAATTATTTTCATAGTTGGATCCCAGTGGAACTTCAGGAATGGTCTATTTATGCGCTCTGTATTTATTTGTTGAGTTCTGGCAGGTTTCCTGATGAAAATGATTGGTTGGAAGCCAAAAGCTTAAAGTATAAGCGTGGAAATAGTGAATTAATACTTTAAACTTTTGAGAAAGTAAGTATTTAAGCTTAAGTTATTATAGAAAAAAGTGAGCGGCAATGGTTTAAGCTTATGAAGAAAGCCATTTTGAAGGCAGAACTGTTGGGAAAAAGACACTATAAGAAGGGGGCTGGCTGAAGAGTTACTGGGTCTTTTCAAGGTCTTTTGGGAGGCTTTTGGAGGTCTTTCCTAGGTCTTCTGAGTTTCTGCCAAGAGGTTTTGGAAGCCTTTTAATCACCAGCAGGAGCTTAGTTGGACTGATACAACCCAAGATAATTGAGCAGGAGCCCAAGAATAAGAAGCTGGATCCTAAGCGCGGTGCCGGAGTCCAAGTCTAAGGAGCAGACGTCCAAGACTAAGGTGCAGAAGTCCAAGAAAAAGTATAAGGAGTCCAAGATATTGTTGGAGGACTCCAAGTATTGGCAAATCCATATTGTTTCCTTGACCCCTGGGCCATATACCAGAAGATTTCTAAGGCAATATTCCTTCTAAGAGTGAATAAAAGCCCATTTCAACCCCTATACATATTTCTGAGATACATTTCCCCTTACTAGAGAATGACAACCCCTTCCAGCCGGTCCCTGGCTACAATCCAGGACACACTTGGGGACTGGTGGACAGGAACCCCACATAGGGTATCTTTGAGGTAGGAGGGTTTCTTTGAGTAATTAGAGCATACTTGGTAAAGGTGGCTGGGTTACAAGATCAGTGGTGGTGCTTCATTCATGATGGATGTTTGGTTCAGATTGGCCAGTAGTGACCTTCTTAATCTATCTGTGGAGCCATGTACTTTTGAGGGTTTGCTACAAGACACCAGGGGATTTAAATGTAATGGGATGCATAGAAGTGCAGTAAGCTGTATGGAGCTGGAATGGTAGACTAAGTTGTGTTTACTGGAGAGTATTCTGGATTGTTTAGGAACTTTGGTACAGAAGAGGTAACTCTTGACCATTTGGAGTCATTGGAGATTGTTTGGTTTGTGGGGATGTTCTGGTTAAGGTGGATCAGATTTACCTTGTTTGATATGGGTTTAAAGTGAATAACAAAGATTATGTAGTTGAAATGTTTTGTGGGGTAAATGTAGGCTGGTCATGTTGTTTTAAGTTATTGGCTGATAATATATATGAATGATTGTGTATTTTAGATAAATATATGATTCATAATGGTATTCAAAGTAGCTGCTGGGTATTAAAATAATTTAAAGAAGAATCAGGCTAGTTTATTAGTCCTTGATGAGCAGGGTTTCGTTCAACCGAGGGTAGCGGAATGAGTACATCTCGTATGTGGCCTCGCTCTTCTCCCACTTTGCAAAGTCGTCGGCGGTGGCGGCGCGGAGGCGGGCCAGGAATTCGTCGCTGAAGTTGGAGATGGCATAGTTTCGACCAAACTGGGGCTCGGTGCGGGATGGACCTTCAAAGGGAGCAAACTCGTACACGTTGAAGTTGGTGGTGTTGAGAAGTCTGACGGTAGAGACAAAGGATGTAAAGTCGATCTCGGTTGGCTCTTTAGAGACACCCAGGACTGAAGTGAAGGGGACTCCCATAAGCTTTGATGACAGGGCACTTACAAGCTTATGGGGTTTGTATCCCCAGAAGGCATCCTTGGAAGGCGAGTCATCGGCAAGCGAGCGGATGAAGGCTTGGTACTTTCAAGGGTGACGCTCTTGGCCTTGAGGGTTTCGAGATACATGAACAAAATATATACCATCTCCTGCACGTATTCTGCAGATACATGATTAATGGTAGCAGTGACTTCGGTAAAGTCTTTGAGGTTAGATATATCCACGCTTAAACCACCCAAGCTACCCTTAGACCTAAGCAAGGTGACTAAAGAGTTGGTCTTCCAGGAGCCAAGGAGGTACTTGATGAAGTGGAGCTGCTTGAGAGTTTCATCGGTTACTGGGCCAAGTCCAAACTCAATGGACAATCTTACACTTTCTTCTGGTGCTTGGATGTTGATGTGCTTCACTTGGTTCTTGTCGTTGTAGGGGGAACCCAAGCTGGCTGGTTTGAGTTCACTGTTTTTGACTTTAGAAAATCGTGGGATAACCAAGTTCTTGAGGGTGTCCATGTCAGCTGATCCCAGTACAACCAATGTCATCAAGTTGGAGGAGTAGTGCTTGTTGAAATGGTCAAGAAGGAATGTTGTGGTCAGCTTTGATGGGTTGAGGGGGCCAAGCTTATAGTTGGTGTACTTGTGGGAAGTGCGGAGGGCTGCCTTTGCTGCCTGCATGTAGCTTGCACCGCGGTTTCCCATCTTTGCCAAGGCATTGTTGATTGCAGTAGCTTTCTCCTGAAGAGTTGTTTCATCGAAGCTGGGGTTGACGAACAGCTCAGACAAGCGTTCCAAGGAACGATTTAATTCGAAGGGATGTACCTGGAAGGATACCTCGGATTCCGTGTAGCTGACTTCAGCAGTGACATACCCTGCATTGCTGGTAATGTACTTATGGAAAGACACGTCATCGGGGGATTTTCTTTCCACGAGGAGCTTGTTGCATAGATTTGACAATCCAGGAAAGTCCCTGGGATCATCACGCCAACCAGTGCCTGTCTGCAACCCAACAGCAGCATGGACGGCATGCTTGTCTGAAATCAGCAATACCTTGAGCTTGTTTTCCAGGACCAGGTCTGCGTACTCGCGATAATCACCGTCCTTCTTCACGATTGGGTCATTCAAGAGGTGGTAGGGGATCCCATCAAGCGAGTGAGCAGAGAAGGTCTCTCCTGAGACTGACAAAAGAAGCAGTGCTACTTTAGAAATCATAATCCTCTTGAAAAATAGCTACTGTATTTAAATCTACTTGTGTGCCACAAAATAACAAATGTTTGTTTGAAACCAAGCCTTGAAAGCTACATGTGACTCTATCCCAAACCAGCTTGGCCAAGTCCACACCTTCTGAAGAGAGCGAAATAAACTTGTAGAAGGCTTTTGAAACAAAGATTTTCTAGCATACCGCCAATCCATCTTATAGAATAAATGCTTACACTAAAGATAAGCATCTTATGTGTGGCACCAAAAAACTATGGTTCGGATTACTAATTCAAATGACGTAAATATCTTATGACTAATTTAAAGAGTTGGGTAAAGGCAACTTCAACATCCCTTGATCTGTTAGGTTGGTTGAAAGTTCACTGCTCCACCGGAGATGGTAGCCTTGCTTGATTAGAAATCCAATCTTCTTTCCAAACCGTCATGGTTGCTGACAATGGCCTAGTGGCTAAAGTTAAGCTTTGATAAAATGGGCTGAAAAGTTGTGCCCTACACAAGTAGCTTAACTGGATCTGGGATCACCTGACCCAGGAGCCTGGATGCGAATGAGGTCGCTTCGTGCCGATCATCTTGGAATGGGCATACTGCCTTAAATAAGGCCTCATCCACCAGACTAGGATCCTGCATCAAAAACATATGTGGGCCTGGACAGACCTTAAATTCAGTTTTTTGGTAAAGCATGAGTTTCAATAGAGAATTCATATGATGTAATGCTGATTCAAATGTCCCGCCATTTACCCAACTTTGAGGACAATCCCACCATAAAAGCTCAAACCCCACCTGAAATAAATACCTTGCCGTAGATTCAGAACCTGTTGGCTAAAGTGCAGGGTTGTCAAATACCACTTACTAATTCCAAACCCCATCTGTGGGCAGCTCAGCTGGGTTGAGAATAGGACACTTAATAGAACCATCTAACATCCTTCACTTTATTTAGATCTACAAACTCTTAAGCCCTACCCCAAACAGTTTGGTAGGGCATGCCATCTAAAAACAGCACTTCAATTTACACCATCTTGAATTTAATTTGAGATGATGTTTTTTGTGTTAGTGATTTTGAATCACAAATAAATAAAATAAATAATAAAATGGTTAAAATTTGCATATACCTTTATAATGCAGCATCTCAAATTTACGCCATCTCAATTCCGTCACTTTGTGTCAGATTAATTAAATCTCATTTTGCTAACTTTATTTACATATGAAATCACTTAGTGTGGGGTGTGTTTACGCCATCTCAACTTTACATCATTTAAAATCACACTATTTATCTTTAACTAAAATAAGCTTATACCCAAACTAAAATAAAGCCTGATGTATAGTGCCACAAGATGTTCCTATAGTATTAATCTAAGACACTTATAAAAGGAACAACCTAAAAAGATGCTACTATGATACTCCTTCTAGTGATTGTCATTGCTGGGTAAAAAATCAGTTTTGTTAGATGTAATTTATAAGTTTATTATACATGGATACATTGATAAGTGTTCTCTTAATAAAATATTTTAATAGTGATTTTAATATGGAAGGGGGTGATTATGCCATTTTGATTTACATTGCTTCAAATTCCACCAAGTGTCAGGAATGCTTCTTTAAACATTCTTGACAACAAATTATCTTTGTCTAAAGAGGCAGAATTGTTGGCCCCTTCATTTGCTTCTGAGTCTGCTAAAGGGAATGGGTTAATAAGTAATATCTGCTCTTTATTACCTCTTGTTTTAAAGCCGGAAATGTCTCCCAAGTCACTGTTTTAGCAACAAAATTTGAACCTGGGCCAGTTTTGACTTGGCGGATATAGATTTAAATGCAACAAATGTTAAGTCTAGTTCAAACCAATCATTACCTCTTAAATTGGTTTTGAGCCAATCAATGGTTGACAAGGATGATTCAAATTGTTCAGTACTTACGCCCAGTGACGTTGACAGTAAGGATGAAGCAGAAAACATTCTGTGCCTGGTTTTGGGTCTTTTGGTGGCCTCTCCTTCTGTTGTTCTGTGTAATTCACCTCCTGGTACTCCAGTTTCTGTGGGGAAGCCCATATCAGTCAGAGCCTTGCCAAATAATGAAGAGCCAAGCCAAGGAACTATAGTACCTTATTATTGAAGAATTGAGAAAACCATAAGGGAATAGGTTATAATCCCCAGTTTTGAATGTCCCAACTGTCAAAATCTCCATTTCATCTCCAACTTTCCCAAACTTCTTTTCCTATATTATGTCTGCTACCATGCTATAAAAAGCTGGTAAGCTCCATTTTATTATTTGTTCAATCAATAAAGTCTACATTCACCCAAGTGACTGTTTGTTAATTTTTATTTTTATACAACCTCTAAATTTCCAAGGCCATGAAATTGCCCGAGACTCCTCATGGGGAGTGGCTTGGGTATAAATGGTTACTTTGGATAGTCCTGACTTTAATGGTGTTTGCCAGCGTCTCTATAGGTTCTCGCGCTGACTCAGGCACAACGGCAGATTCCCAGTTTCTGGATAGCTCCTGGCGCTGCATGATTCCAGGGGTCTGGTATACAGCAAGTACCATCTCCAACAATCCCCCTGTGCGTGAAGAAACAAAGTTTTATGGTTCCTCCCCCTTGGAGAACAAACCTCAAGTGTTTTGTCCTTTGGCTTTGGCCTTTTTGTTAAGTTATTTTGCGCGTACTTCTTTCTGGGTTGCTTTAATCCCCTCCTAGGCAGGTACCAACTCATGGGAGAGTTATTCCATCTGGGAATGGTCTCCTTACCTGTGGGATCCCTGGTCACGGGATTAAATCCCTCTGCAATCATTCACCACCTAGGGGGTTTACTCCCTAGCAGGTGGGTGCCTGACACCAAGTTTCACTTCACCCAATTGATTTGATGCGCGCAATGAATAGGGGAAAATAAGGGGAAATTACATATGGCGCCTCTTTACAATATATTGATTCCCTCACGCAATCTTACTTTCCACTTTTCAAAAGTACTAGTTCACATCATTTACCATAGTATTAAAAAATGTAAGAAATTTACTGAAACTTTGCAGATATATATTTTTTGACCCACTCTAAACAACTGGGTACTTTTTAACCCCAGTTGTATAATCTAGTTTCTGAGAAATTCAAGGTTTACTCCTTGACCCATTTGAGGTAGCTCCACCAGAAATTTGTTAATTCAATATAAAAAATGGTCAAACACTCTATGTTTTTGAGCTATGGCACCTCAATTATGTCACTTCAAAACCGCCATTTCAGCTGCAAGTTTTCAGTCAACCCTCAAAGCTCTGCATACTTATGTTACTAATAAAAAAGTATTCTTTACAAAATAAAAAGCATTAAAATTTCAATAATATATTTAAGACTTTCTCTACAATTCTATGTAAAAATAAGAACTACTTTTATATTAAAACTGTTCTCATTTTTCTCTTTAAAAAAAACCCCCAAATTTCCCATATTTTGATACTAATCCACTTTTAGATGCCTCTCAAGCCTACCACCAAAGCTGCGCCCAAGGCATCCCAGGCCTCCAAGTTTAAGGACACTCCTCCCAAGGCCAAGGAGGCCAAAACTACCCCTAAAAAGCAGCCTACTAAGGATAAAGCTCCCCTCAAGACACCCACGCCTTTCCCTGAACCTGAAGAAACCAGCCCAACCCCTCCTCACTCTCCTTTTTACTCCCCTTCAGATCCCCAGGAAAAGTTATTCAACTTTAACCGCCACTCTGATTCCACATCAGAGCCTGAAGAGAAAGAGAACAGGAGCCTGAGCCTGGTGCTCCTGCAGATGAGCAAATTGAGCTCTGGGATCTATACACCATGCATAATATCTGTAATCAAAATGGCACCTTTGCTGTTCCTGCCACATACCCAGCTAGCTACCCCATCATGACTAAGAAAGTGGGGGCCAGTTTTGTTTACGAGGGCTACAGCTTCAGCTGTAATGATAATAAACCCATCCACCAACATTGCTATAAATGTGATAAATTGGGTGCCTGGCAAGGCTTGCCACTTATTGGTTTACAAGATTCAAGGCCCAGACTACTGACCATGACTGGACTGAGCCGTTTGATCCCTTATACCAACTAATCCGCTGGTTTCTTTGCCAGGTAATACAACCACCAAAGACCAAACTGCCACTGAGGTTGTCAATGATGCCTTCCTCACTTTAAATGATACCCAACTTGCCACTGTTGGTGGCGCCTCAAAATTACAGAGATATCTCACTGATCAGAGATATGCTCTGAGCACTGAAGGTGTCAGTGCTTCATCAATCAAGCAATTGATCCTTACAGAGGAACAAAACTATCTCGTCATGAGGAGAGATCCCTCTCTACAACAACAGCCAACATGGGCCTGAGCGCATCATTTGCTTTGCCACCACACAGGATCTGTGCAACCTGTTAAAATGCAAGACCTGGCTTGCAGATAGAACTTTCTCCACCTGCCCAAAGCTATTTAACCAGCTTTGGAACATCCATGGGAAGGTTGGAAATCTGGTTCTTCCCCTGGTCTTCTACTTCCTCCCTAACAAGAAGCAGGAAACTTATGTCTGTTCTCTTACAATTTTAAAAGCCAAGTTGGATGAAATTCTCCCCACCATTGAAGAGGAGCCAAAGGGAACTAGAGGGCGCAATAAAAAGGCCCAGTCACAGGAAGAGGAAGCCATACTGTTGAGAAACTTGGGTTATTGCTGATATGCTCAAAGCTACAGATAGATGCTAGCCTTGCTAATGTACTCTACCTAATCCTCTGCAAGAGCACTGCAGACTACAATAGAATAGAACCTTGAAGATAGTTACGTTTATTGAAACTGGAGTACAATCTAGCCAGTGGCTGCAATCTATCCAGGTGTAACTAAGAACTTGTTGTTATCCTTTCAGGCGTCTGTATCAATATATACTGCAACAACCCTTGTTCTTGTCCTTTCATACAGTTCTCAGTGGCTACCTTTGCAATATGTTCATCTTTGCTGGCTGCACCTATCCTGATTGGCTGTCCTTGGCATGTGTGTTGCTACTGGCCTTAGCAGGTGTACATGGCACTTCAGCTACAGCCTACGCTCTTCTTGAGCTAGCCAACTGTCATTTATTGATTGGTTGTATCTTACATGCCTACTATTGCGCTGGGAAACTACGCCACATTTAGTTGACACTTATAAATGGTCCTTAATTGGTCTTCTAACATCAGAAGGTAGAATTTTGGTATTCCATTTATAGGGCTTGATCAGTGGTCCTTTTCTGGCTGGCAAGCCTTATGCTTATTAATGCAACAGGTCAAATTGGAGATTATACACTGTATAATAGCAGATACAATCCAATATTGACTTGTAGATTATATGCCGTGTAATGCTGACCCAAACTGATAAGAAACTTGATTATACCCTGCGTGATGCTGATCCAAACTTGGTATTTATTAGCCATATGCATATCACTTGTTTGATATACTCATATACATCCATCAGGTTGGGTGGGACTGAGTTGATACAACGTTCAGTAGGATGGAATGAGCGATATACAATTGATCATTACATGATTACACACTGTGTAATCAGTGATAATCATTATATTGGCTAACATTTATATGGCGTGTAATTCTAATATCAATTATAATAAACTGGGAATTATACGGCGTATAATTACTACACATAGGAATGATAATTGAGTTATAATACAGCGTATAATTGTTGCATCTATCATAATAAACTAACAATTACATGGTGTATAACTGCCATATCCATTATAATATATTGGTGATTATATGGCGTATGATTACTACATTTAATAGAATATTAGCCTAGTGATAATACGGTGTGTAACTGATAATGATCTGCATGCAATGATTAGCCTGATCATTTGTGGTCATTCAGCATAATCTCACACACCCCAACCAGGAAGCAGCCATAAAGCCTTCCCTAAAATGAATATCTGGTAGTGGATTTCAAACAGGTTCAGGCAAATGCCTTCATAAGAGTCTTCAAGAGCTCCCTTCAGGGATGCTACTTCCACTTCTGGCAGGCACTCTGCCGCCATCTCCAAAAGTGCTCCGATCTTCATGAGCTGGTCAACTCCAGAGGCACTAAAGAAGCCAAGGATGTGTCAAACCTTTTTACTGCCATTGCCCTTGTGAGAAAGGAGGAGATCAATGTCTTTTACAGTGCCCTCCTCTATCATTATTATATCCTTGCCAACCAGGCAGCCTTTGCTCCTTTCATTGAGTATTTTGGAACTCAATGGGTTGGAGTAATTCAAGGAGCATTCCACATCAGAAAATGCAGTGACTCAATCCAGTGAAACTGCTATAAGCAGGTAAAGATAGTTTTTTTAAGACCACCTCTTCCCTTGAAGGGTGGCATAGCCAATTTGCAACAAGAGTCCAGGTTCATAAGCCCATATTCAACAAAATAATGATGCATTTTAAACCCCAGCAAGCCATATAAACCTGGCTCTTCAAGACTGGTGTGAAGTCCAAGGGCAACCCCCTCAAGCAGACTAAGGTGGTAAAGGAATATACTGAAATCAGCAAGGTGGTCCTTGCCTACTATCCCAAGGATAGAAAGCTTGAGCATAATCAGACCATCTTTGTTGCTCTTTCAAATAATGTTTGGGCCTATTTGCAATAACCACTTTATCTTCTCTCTTATTCCCTTTGATTTTATTATTGTTTAACTTTTTTAGTATTTGGTACAATCCTATGCTTATTTTAAAGTATAGTTTATAGTTATAATGGATGAAAAGATTTGTTTTTGGTATATTTTAACTTTTGGGCTTTACACAACCTTGTTGCTACTAATTGACCCTATTTTTATTACATATTTAGAATACTGAGGCTTTTTTAAGCCTAGAAATAGTTTTTAATTCTTATTTTTGAGAATTATCTGGGTTATTTTTGGGGTTTAAAAAATCTAGAAATTTAACCCCCTGTTTTTCTTAGTCACAATGCTGTAAATTGAAATGGTGTTTTTATTATATAATTGAGATAGCTAAAAATTGAGATGGCATATTTCAAAATAGCTTTTTTAATATGCTGTTTTCAAAATGGAGTGTCCTACCAATAGTTCAACTAAATTGAGACAAAGTTTGTCAAGGAAATGCAGGATGCACAAGCCAGAGAAGCACTGTTCTAATTTACAGTTGGCTATTTTATTAGGTCCCAGATAATAGAAACTTGGATCAGTTAAATAGCCTGTTATTGCAAGGTTGTAAGGTCCAAGAACCCAATTTCAGGCTGTAAAAAAAAGGAACATTAAATAAATCTATCCCACAGCCATCCAGTAAAGGATCTAGTAAGGATCTATACTGCCCTTGTTGGAACTGTTGGCATCCTTGAACTATCCTCTAGATCTACTTTTGGCTGGCTGAGTTTAGACTTGTCATATACACTGAATCAGACTTACTTAATGTTCAGTATCTACTTCTTAAAGTATACAAAACAATATAAAGGGAGAAAGTAGAAACATTTTGAAACTTTATTTGATATAGTAATATAGTGCTATATAGTATCATGGGGCCCACATACCTCCCTGTACGTCATGGCAGTCATGGGGCTTGTTTGGGTAATGTTCTGCTTAGCATTTAATTTTTTTGATCCCATAAAACATAAGTGTATACCAAGAGTTTCACCAATCACTCATCAACCAGGGTGTTTCTGAGGGAGCTGCTTCCCAAGAGAGAGTACTATAGATACCACAACATCTCCGCCTGGGGCGCTGGAAAGCCAAGCCATAGGGATTTTCTTGAGAGTGTCAGGTATTCAGGCTTGGTATTGATCCAGACTTGCATCAGGTACAGATAACCATGAACTGGGCAGTCCTTGCCCTTCATAGGCAGAGTCTTTCACAATGCATAAGTTTCAACCCGGTACACACACCAATCCCTTTGATGGGATAGGTATCTCTGAATCCAACTTCCATGGCAACCCCTGGTCCTCTTAGCCAAGGTCCCAACCTGTGTAAGTTGTGGCTGACAGCCCAGATCTTGTCTCCAACTTGGGTTGCTCTAGTTGAGGTGGAGCAGTCTTCCTCTCTACTCTTTCCTCTTCTTTGATCATGTGGTCCTTTCTGGCATGTTGTACGTCAGAGTTATTGTCAGCTGGTGCTTTCCTGGGTTAAGGCAGTCAGGGTCCTACCTTAGTACTGAAAATGGCAGGTTTATGCTCATGGACACTTTTTTTTCAGGCTCTTGCCTGTATTGCAGTTAACACATGTTCAGCACACCATGAGTGCTGTTGGTAGCAAGGTAATCTAGGCTTTTGAATTGTTAGCAGATAGCTTACTGAGGGCTTCTAATAGCAAGCTGTTTATTTGTCTATTCTTCCATTTGCTTGTGGGGGATACAAGCTGGCTGGGATGTATTTTATTCTTTTTTTGGAAAGGTAAATATTGGTTTCAGTGGCTTTAAGCTCAGTCCCTCCTTCTGTGATCAGGAGATTGGGTTTCCTGAACTTGGCTTTGATTTCTTTGCCAATAATTTGTCTCACATCATTACCTTTATGTTCTTTTGTAGCTTGTGCTATAGACCACCTGGTTGCATAGTCAATAGCTGTTATAATGTACTTTTTGCCCTTGTTTTTGCCAGGCATTGGTATCATAATATCCAGTGACCACACCTTAAAGGGTTGTGTGATGGATACAGTTACTACTGACTTGGGTGGTGCCTTAGTTTGGGCATACTTTTCACAGACTTCACATTGTTCCAGTACCTCTTTGATATCATCTAGCATGTTGGGCCACTATTAGCGTGTCTTGAGACATTCATGCAAGTCTCTACTATGGGTGTGTCCAAGTTCTCTGTAATATTGGAGGATTGTGTCAATCTTTTGTGTTGACAGGACGTAGGGTACAGTGTCACCGCTTGGAAGTATTTAGTGTAGGGTACCATATACGTTTTTTTGAACAGGTGTTTGTTCTTAAGGACCTTCTCTTGGATGTCCATTGGGGTGCCAGGTGGGAACCCTTCCTGGAAATTCCCCATGATTATCATGGGCCAGTCAGGGTTGCCATCAGCAGAGAGGACATGTTTACTGTATAGTCTTGACAGGGCGTCTGCAGTAAGCATCTCTCTGCCTGGCTTGTATTAAATTTGCATGAGGTATCTCTGTATGAGACTCATCCATTTGGCTTGCCTTCTTGACAGGTGTTGTTGTGTTTTAAAGAGTATCAACAACTTGTGGTGGTGAGTACTTTGAACGTCTGGGCTCCTTCCAGATAGCATTGCCATTTCATGAGGTAGTGTATGATGGCAACCAATTCCTTATTGTATATAGGGTATCTTTGCTTGCCGTCTGATAGCTTCCTGGATTCATATGCCACAGGGAGGAAGTCTTTTTGGGCCGTTTGGATACGGAGGACTCCTCCTATGGCATAATCAGAGGCGTCGGTTTCTAGCTCATAGATACCCTCACAGTTTGGGTATTGCAAGATGGGGGCAGTAACCATGTGCTACTTCAGCTGGCGGAAATGTTGATCCCCTAAAGGTGTCCAGACAAATTTGATTGTTTTCCCAGTGATGGCTGATAGGGGAGCTGTTAGGGCGCCCCAGTCAGGGATGAACCTGCATACATATGCTACCATTCCAAGGAAAGTTCAGAGCTCACTCTTGTTTCTTGGGGCTGGCATTTCTGTTATAGCGCATATCTTGTCTGGATTGGGCTTGATGCTGTCCTTGCTGATGATATGGCCAAGGAATGGAAGTTCAGTTGAGAAGAACTCACATTTGGATGGTTTGGCAATTAGTTGGTTTTCCTGCAGGGTACAGAGGACTGCGCGGGTGTCTTCCCAGTGTTATTGTAGGTTGGGACTATAGATGATGATGTCGTCTAGGTAGATGATTGCTCTTTTCTCAATGTGTTCCTTGAATACTTCATTCATGAAGGTTACAAAGGTACTGGGAGCGTTTTCCATGCCAAAATTGAGTACAAAACATTCAAAGAATCTGTATTTAGTCCAAAATGCAGTCTTTGGAATGTCTTCAGGTTTCACGTGAATTTGGTGATATCCTGCTGTCAAATCAATTTTTGTGAAGATTTGGGACCCCCCCAGGGCATCAAAAAGGTCATCAATTAGGGGCAGGGGATACCTGTTCTTTATTGTGACCTTGTTGAGGGCCCTGTAGTCTGTGACCAGGCAGAGGCCTCCATCTTTCTTTGCCACAAAGAAGACAGCAGCACCAAAGGGTTTTTTAAGGTCTGATGAGGCCTTTCTTGAGTGCTTTGTCAAGGTAGCTTTCAGAGAGTTGTCTTCTTGTGGTGTGAGGCAGTAGATGGGTTGCGCCTTAGACACACTACCTTTTAAGTCAATCTCATGTTGGGTATCCTAATCAGGGGGCAGTCCAGGTAGTGATTCTTGAAATACAGAGGGAAACTCATTGACTAGTTGGTCTCTGATTGGGTTCTATTTGTGTTGAATTTCTGTGTTTTTGAAGTGGATGACTTCATACATACACATGCTCCAATTGATTTTTGCTGATGTCAGTTTCTTTCTCTGTTTCCATGATCTTTACAAATATGTGGTCCCTCATGAGGGTGTCAAGGTGTGTTGGGTACACATGATGGTGGACTTCTCCTCGCTGGATTGGAGGGTGGCACTGTCCCAGTCTATGTGAGGCTTTGTCTTTTGCATCTAATCTAATCCAAGTATGATATTGTATTTTGGGATTGGGATGATGGGGCCACTAATTGTTGTTTGGACGTCTCCAATTAGGGCCCAGAAAGGCTTGGTCTCATGGCTAGCTGGTGTGCTGCGGTTGTCCGCCATGATGACTCTTTTGACGTTACTTCAAATGGTAGGTAACTTCATGAGGTCTGCAAAACTCCTGTTAATAAGCAATTGATTGGCTCTAGTGTCAAATAGCGCTATGCCCTGGTATCTGAAAAAACAGAAAGGATAGGTAAGGAGTTTATTTCCAGATTGGGCGGCAAACAGGAGAGGGTTGCTGGAGGGAACCTGGATCATGGTGATGGACTCCACGTCCTGTTCTCTGTATGAGTCTTGTGAAGAGGAGGAGGGCAGCTCACCTAAGCACTCCCCTGAGCTTTTCCCTCCTTGTTGGTATCTTCAGTGCTATCCTGGTTGGCTTGTGCAGTGCAATTCCTGTTTCAAGGTTGGGTATTGTTGGCATGGTTGTTTTGCTTTAAGGGCAAGGCTCTCTCTTAGCTGCAGGGTTTTCCTTGCGCTTGTTGGTGGCGTGTATATTTTCAGACTTCTGAGCTGTGTGTTTCCCTTCTAGGAATACATCCTCAAGGTTCTTGCAGCGGTCATGTCAAAAAGTTGTCTGATATGTGTAGGAAGGCCATTGTAGAAGTCCAGGCGTGGTCCAGGTTCATCAAAATTGATGGTGTTGGGCAGAAAATCACGTAGTCCTTCATATGTGGTGATGTATTTCTTGATGGTTCCTGTCATTTTGAAGGTTCAGAGTACAGTCATGATCACTAAGTCTGAATCTTTCATGGAGAACTTTTTGAGGAATGCGGCTTTGAATATTTCCCAGTTTTCTTTCTGGTCAGGGTGTTGCGCTAGCCATTTGGTAACAAAGCGCGAGGCGGTCCCTGTGACGCGGAGGGCAACTTCACTAACCCAGAGTCTTTGGGGGCACTCCACTTGTTCAAACTTGCTCTCAGTGCTGTTGATCCAAAGAGAGGCGTTCTCACGGTGTTGTCCTGCAAAGGCGCCAATCTCAGCGGTATGTAAGCGTTGAAACACAATGTTGGGTATCTCAGGTTGCATAGACACTGTTGTAGCTGGCGTGGTAGGGAACAGACTGCGGGTTTTGAGGGCGTTGTACTGGTCAATGGGTACAAGGAGATTATTGTAGATGACAAGTCCAGGGGGGACGTCTTGTCCTACTTTGTAATCTCTCCAACTGTTAGGGAGTGACATTGCTTGGGTTCTTTTCTTGGGAGGAATTTTTCCTTTGAGTTAGGTAGGTATGGATAACCTACCTGGGCTACCACTGTTGAGTATATACTTCTGGGAAGTATAATAAAAAATAAAGGGGAAGATTAAGAAGAGAATGATACTTTATTTGATATGGATATAGAATATTATATAGTATCATGACAAGCCACATATTGTCCATGCACGTCATAGAGGTCATGGGGCTTATCTGAGTAATGTTCCTCTTGAGTCACGAGGCTTAATCAAGTTGTGTTTCATTTAGGACCTGGATTGAGTGATCCCTGTCATAGATGGTTAACTGATAATGGTGCCACTGGTTTATTAGCTGGGCAGTGAACCGCTTGGTGAGCCGCTTGGTGATTTACTCAGGGCATTAATTCCCCAAGAGGGAGTAGTCAAAGATGTTGTAACAATATTTAAATTATAATAGTACTATATCTTACTATATTATAAGACATTAGTTATAGTATGCAAATATGTCATATAATAAAAAATTAAAAATGTTTTTATTTACTAGCTTATCAAGTATGGGTTCATTTATTACATAGTAAGCAACAAGAACTGAATTTATCCGCATCATGAGGCCTGCTCCACTTATATTCTAAACAAGTGATTGTTAGAACTCAAATTACCTTTCCCTTGTAATATGATTTGATAAATATATTTGATATGCTTCACCCGTGTCCTAAGTACTAATTAGTAAGATATACATGAAAATCATTAGTTTTTGTGTTGTGTGGCTATAGTGGTACTAAATTAATAAGGTCAGATGATGACTTGCAAGGTCCAATTTGTGGCTTAAAAAAGCCAAAGTCCCATCAAGGATTCACAATTGTTTAAATAAAATTAATCTTTTTATATCTTTTTTAAATTTATTTATTTGTTAGCTCAACAGTCAATACAATATTCAATACATTATAATTAAAATATGTTCCTCATACCTAGTACAATTAATTTTAATTACCTTTTCTATGTATTCTTATATGTATATAATACAATCAACAACACATCATTATATATAAATATTTTTTTAGTCCTAATAAAAACAAAATAAATAAAAACAAATAAAACCCAGAGCGCCCATTTATCTGATTGGCTTGGATGCAAGGGCTTTGGGGAGGAAAGATTCCGAGTGCTTGTAGAAAGCCACCACCACATTGGGCGACATTGAAAATTAGCTGATCTTGAGAATGTTGAAGAGATCCTTGGTGTCCTGAGAGAGGCCTTTCTTAACCTTATTTTTGATCCACCCAAAGACCTCCTCAATTGGATTCAGGAATGGGGAATATGGGGGGAGGAAGAAGAGTCTCATTGGACATTCAGCCAGGCAGTGGTTGGCTGAATGGCTATTTTTATCAATTAGTAGGAACTTAGAAATAACCAGATCCACTTTGTGGAGCCCAACATTATCCAACACAACAATGTTGGTTGTGCCCCGGTAATTAATCCAAAGGTACTCCTTGACAGCTCGGAGAAAATTGAGAAAAGCCCCACTATTGTGAGAGCCCTTGATCATTTGGTATTGCTCCAACCTGCAAGGTCCCAGAAGCGCTACCATCAAATAGGTCTGGGAACAGACAGCTGCACAATGGGCTACGCCGTCCTTGGACCCCTTCTAAACCCACCCATGCCTAGACCAGTGTGAGGAGGAAAACAACAATTTGTCAATGTAGAAGAACTGTATGTTGCCAGTCTCCTTAAGGGCCAGATAAGTCTCAGTATAAATGTGTCAATATTTGATTGTTTTCTTGCTGTTTCTATTGTGCAGAGAAACTCCAAGGACCTTCCAAGAGAAGCCCAAACCAACCATTGCTTTATAGACAAGGGTTTTGGAAACAGAAAGCCCAAACTCTGTGACAAGCATTGATTGGACAGCAAGTGAGTCCAGGTGGCAATCCTTGGCTACCCACTTTTATTTGTGTCAATATGCACGGGCTGAAGGAGTTTGGGCTGCCACTTAGCCTTGATGGATTTGGAAATTTGCCCAGTGTTGCCATATTTGGTGTTGATGTTGTCAATGTATTTGGCTATGATACCAAATTGGGACGCAATATCCCAAACTGCCATTCCCCCATTCAAGCAGTTGAGGAGAGCTTCACACTCATTATCTGTCAACCAATGCTGGCCCTTGGCAGGTACTGCGGCATCCTGGCTGGCAGGCTCAACACAGGAGATGAGGACCTTTGTGTAGAAGGTGGGATCATGCTTGGTTGCGCTGGCGCTGTCAATGATGGCATAAGACACAGGTGCAGATGGCTCCTCAATTGTAGCCAATGGCTCGTAGGTGGTGTCAAAGATGCAGGGGCAGGAAGTAGCAACTCTTGGATCAAGAGTGGGGGCCGGGTGACAACTGGGTACACAGTGGAGGTGTAAGTAACCTCAGCGTTCCTGGTGACCCTGGTATAGGAGACTTTGGTGGCAGGCCTTGAGAGCAGCTTTTGCCTGGGATGTAGGCTGGTTGATCTGGCTTGAGATGCGGGAGGTAGTTGACTGGCAATGACACCTTGGGAGGCCTGTGTGTTGGCATGGCTCCCCTCAAGTTGGGTTCTGGGTCTGTTCTTGGACCCTCTGGGACGCCCTCATGGACAGGCTGTCCTACAGGCTGGTGCAGGAGCTGGTTGAGAATGTGATTGTTGTCCATAAAAATAAAATAAAAATGTATATTTTAGATTAAATATGTATTTTTTTGGATTTATTAGTTTATTTGTGAGTAGTTATTTTCTCTTAATTTAGCCTCAAATAGTAACTAGATTTCTATATCTTTGAATTGAAGTGTATTTTATTGTATTCTTTCCGGGTTTGGATATTTTTAAATTTTAATCAATTTTCATGTCTAAACATAGTTATTGAGATTATTTTTCATTTGATTTTAGTCATGGTAGAGCTTTTTGATTTGAGTTGGTGTTTCCTAGTGTGCTTAATTTGCTTTAAATTTGTATTCAAGTTACTGCAATTAATATTTGAGTTTACTAGTGGCATTAAAAAGTGATTTGAAATTTAGACCAAGGATTTTACAATCCCGCAATTTCAAAAAACATAGCAAACTTAATGAAAATGGTTGATGGATTTGAACGCTTCAAAACTGATTCCAGTTAATTTATTTTTTCCATTGGAAATATGCAGTTCAACTTGAACTTTGAAAAGTGTCTGTGAGTTCCTGCATTTTTAAAAATTCAAAAAATACTCAAAAAAATCAATTTAATTAAAAAAGGCTATCCCGCAAAAGTGGTTTGAAATTTGGACCAAGGATTTGACAATTCTGCATTTTTACGTTCAGGTTCTGAATTTACAGTATCACTATAAGAAGCAGTTAAATAAGGATTTTAAGCTGCCAAAGATATGATATAAAAGAATTAAATATCATATAAATAATAAAAAAGAGGGGAAAGAATTATTTACAGTGATTAAACTGTGAATTTATTAAGTCTTGATAGAGCAGAAAGAAGCCAGAAGAAGGCTGGAAACAGGACAGAGAAACTGTGAAGGTGAATAAGCAAATTTTGCCAAGAACAACTAGGAAAGGCAAAAAGGCAAGCAACAGTCAAGGTTGAAGGCGCAAAAGGTTGAAGAAAATGTGGGGAAACTCAGAGAAATGTTGAAGAATGGAGGGTTTGAAATTCCCCTAAGTAAAACATATACGGAAGTGGTCAAGATTTGCCTGAGAAACATGACAGGAATCAGGCAAAACAGTTTGAAACGCAGATCAGTTGTTTACCCAGAGAAAGACAGCTTCAGGTTCAAACCATAGTTAAGAGCAAGTCATTTGGGTAAACTGTTTAGAAAAACAGTTGAATCAAGGCATATGATTGGCTGCAAGCCAGAGTCTATTTGATCTGTGTTTTGAGGGCCTTAGCTTGAGAGTTAACGCCTAAAAAATGATGAGCAGAAGCAGAAAATTCAGGGCTTTAATTGACTGAATTAATTAAGAAGATTTAATATAATATAAAAGAAGAAAGACTGGATAGTTTAAGCTTTAAACAGCCAGAGCTCTGAGAAAGATTTTGGACTGAAACAAGGAGCTATAAAAGGGGGAGCTATCTGAGAGTCTTCAAGGACTAGATCAGGTGACTTACAAAGGCCATAGAGACTACAGAGGGAGCTGGAGCCCAAGTTTAAGGAGCTGGAGCTTGAGATAAGGAGCTGGATCCCAAGCGCAATCCAGGAGTCCAAGTTTAAGGTGCAGGAGCCCAAGACAAAGGTACAGGAGTTTAAGACCAAGTACAAGGAGTCCAAGATATTGTTAGAGGACTCCAAGTATTGGCAAATTCATATTGCTTCCCTGACCCTCTGGGCCATATAACAGAAGGCTTCTAAGGGGATCTTCCTTCTGAGAGTGAATAAAAGCCCATTTTTACCCATATACATATTTATGAGATACATTTTCCTTTACTAGAGAATGACAACCCCTTCCAGTTGGTCCCTGGCTACAACCCAGGACACACTTTGGAGACTGGTGGACAGGAACCCCACAGATATGGCACCAATTTATTTGGGTGTCTGTTAATCATGTAGATTACAGGTTCTCCTGACGTTACCTGGATCATTGGGCATTGGTCTGTGTGTTCAGGTCAATACTCATTGTTGGGCAAGGCTGATGGATATTAGGGAGAGCTTGGCTTTTTTATTGCTCTCCCAGGGCCTTTCTCTTTTCTTGCTTGCCTTGTGTTGCAGCGGCTCTGAAGTGCATGTGGTTGGACTGACCATTGCTTCTGTTATTGGGAGTACTGGGTTCCTGAGGCTTATGGCTGTTGTTGTTAGGCGGGGAGTGGCTGGAACAACCTGAGGGGTTAAGATCCCTGGGTCTTTCCCCTTTCCCAGTCTGTGCTTTGTGAAGCACATTGGAGGTCTGTTCCGCTTTTTCTGCTTAAAAATATAATATTTACCAGTTGGTAACTTGGTCCAGGTTAGCAAGTCTCATTACAGGAGGGTTGAGCGCTTTGTAGTAAACAAGGTGTGTGGTGGGGTTGACACAAGCTATATCAGAGGGGGCATGTAGGCGCAACTTCTTGTAGAATCTTGTCAAACCCTTTGCTGTACCAGTTTGCGGCAAGTTCTTAAAATTTTGCAAATGATCATGAGTGCAGTGCCTTTCATTGAAAATATGGCCACAACACCCCTTTGAAAGTTTCCCTGACCTTCTCTGTGCAATCTTTGTGCTGTTTGTCACACCTGGTGCCTGCATTATGGGTCAGTCAGATGAAGATTTCTGTAATCCAGAAGTGTGCTGGGCACTCCATCTGCATTGGTTTTTTTGGGCAGACCAGATCCATGCTGTGGCATTATTTTCTTTAGCCCTTGCAAACAGCTCTGTTGTAAATTGTGCCATTAATGCTATTTCAATATGGCCTGCAAATAGTGATATGTATGAAGATTTGGTTGGCTTTGCATTTGAATCAGAAATTCCTTGCCTTCTGTAAATGGGTCTGTTTCAATATCCACTCATTCCAGAATACCTTACCTGCTCTTGTATGATCCTGGTATGACCTCACCCCAACCTGACCCCCTCGGCCACTCTGTCTACCTAATGAGTGATCATTGACTCTTGTCTACTATTTAAGTAGAATCATTTCTCCTAATAAAGACAAGTTTATCCACATTTGTGTTGGTTTTAATATTCTTCAAGCTTTTTTCTTTCCTTTTTACCAAAAGGAATTCTTCATCTTTTATTCCAGGAAATTAAGCTTCAAACCTCAAATCTTTCATTATAAAGATTTCCCGTTGTGTCATCCTAGATGTTGTTCCCAGGAGCCAAACACAACAAAATGGTGATCACTACAGGGGCTGAAAGCCCCTTGGTTACTCCGTTCCCACATGCATTATCTGGTCCTTCCCCCTTTTTTTATGAAGTATCCAAGCAACCTAAAGTTTATAGTTCTCCGCTAGAAAAAGATATCACCAATACCCCCTCAACTTCTATGGTAATGGTGTTGTCTCCCAGGCCTGCTTGGGCCCCCTTACAGCTTCCTCTCTCAACTATGAGCAAGCTTGTGCCACCACTTGCTCCCTCCTCCACACAGGCACTGTGGCAATGCACACTATCCATTGTCTCTGTCCTGGGTATGCTTCCAAAGATCTGTATTACTTCCTCTTGGACTTTGCTCTCCCCCCTGCGTTGATGGAATTGATAGAGACTATTGGCATGTTAGTTAACCAGTTTATCCAATCCACCTTGGTTCATCATCAATTGGCGCTAGGATCTCAGAGCCAGCTTTTGACGGCAACAGTGGCCATGTTGACACTAAAAATGTTGGCAGTGGCCATGACAACACTTTTAATGTTAACAATATAGTAAAGTGACATCCCAGTTTTACATAATGCCATCTCCTGGATGTTGACACTTCTTTAAGCAACAGCACACTTTACCCTGAAAATTTTTAATATAAAAAATATTTTTAAAATTTTAATTATACTAAAACGACTCCAGAGAGTTCAAAAATGTAATAAAAAATACCACAAGTAGTAAGAATAAAGAGATATAAGCAATTATTTTTCAATTTACTATGTAAATTACACTCTTTATTATAAAATTATTTTTTATTCTCATAAAAATTAAAATCCCAATGAACCAAAAATAAAGATATTTAATATATCATAATAACTACAAAATATAAGAAAACACTATATTTAAAATATTATTATACTTTATATAAGCATAACTGAAAATATCTCATACCTTAAAGATTAATTAACAAAATATAAGATATTTCTTACTAAACCAAATTGAAACTGTATCTGAAACTTACCATTTTTACCTAAAAAGATTAGTAATATCCAAAAAAATAAAGTAAGCATTAAAAGTTAAAAGTAAAAAAATACACAGGCAAAGAAAAGCAAGGTTTATTGGGCTAATTAAAGCCACCAGCAAAAGAAGTTGCAACATCTTCTAGATACTTCTTGATCTCTGTCACTCTGTACTTCTTCTTGACCACCTTCTGGATGTCATTCTGGTAGTCCTGGTCTTTATCCTTTCTCTTCTTGGGGGCCACCCAGTTGGCCAGGTTGCAAAACTTAGAAACAGTCTGGGCCTGCTCCTCCTGCAGCTTCTGGAAGAACTTGTTGTACTTGGGGTTTGACCCAAGCTTCACCTTAATGTGCTTATGCCAAACCTCAAGGCAGGACGTGGTCTTCATCTCCCTCCTGAGGCAGGGTCCCTGGCAATTTCAAGGGGCAGTGGCCCCACTCTTTCCTCTCTGGGCAGTTGCCTTCTTGCCTACTCATTGCCGCTTGAAGTAATTCAGGTAGCCCTTGAAAATAGTGGAGTGCTTCTTGATATAAGTATCCTCCAGGAGGGCTTCAAAGCCAATACCAGTATGCTCTTCTGCACAAAAGCCAAGGCAGCAAACTGGGTGATGGCAAAGTGGCACTTCCCTTTATCATCATTAAGATACTTGTCAAAAAGCTCCTTCTCACTCTTGAGGTGTTTGATGAGGGCCTGTCTAAAATGAAAGAAGCAGCCTTGTACTTCTCCATTGAAGGTGGCCTCAAAGGCTCTGAACTGAGCTTGCTCAAAGTCCATGATTATTACCTTTGTCCCAAGTGAGTGTGCATGAGCTAGTTGCTCTGCGGCTAGGATGGACTCATCCTTCTCAGTGGAGGAGAGATTGGATCTTATGGTGTGGCTGGGAGGAGGAGCTGGTTGGGGGGAAGGGAGATCAAAGCATCCCAGACAATTTTGAATTCTCTGGCATAGACCTCAGTCTTGGCACCAAGAAGGAGAAAGAAAACAAGGGGATAACCTGGCACACCAAATTTTCCAAGCAGGACAAAAACTGCTTGAAAAGGATTGGGCGGGTTGCAAATATGCATTGCACAGCCAGGTAGTAGCAGTGTTCAGCTGCTCCAGGTTTTGAGTTATGGAGTAGGTAATGATCCCATCCTCCACTTCCTGCCCATTGTCATGGAGCAGGAACATCTCTCCATCCTTGGTTTTCTTGAGGGCATTGGAAAGGACCTGTTCTTCAATTGTGGTGTCACTCTTGGCCAGGGTGTTTGAGGCTTGGTGCCTATCACTCACAAACTTGACCAACTGGGTGTGGGTTAGCACCCTCTTCATATTAGTGGGGGAGAGGTGCTTACAGGCAAGCACAGCCAGCTGGGTGAGGGAAAGATCCTTGGAGGTTGGCATGATCTGCACAAGGTACCATTTCAGGACATGGGCAACAGTTGTATTGGGCATGATGCAGGTATGCTCGCCCTTAATGGTTTGTACCTTATCCCAGCGCTCAGTATTGAGCTGCATTGTGCAGGAGCAGTCCTCACGGGTATAGTGTCGGCTCTTGAAGCCCCGGTTGGCGTTATTGCAGCTGAATATGTAACTGTTGGCCACCATGGCTGGCCCACCTTTGACGCTCATGATAGGAAAAAACTTTTTCAAGGTTGAAGGAACCTTGAACTTCCCATCAACATTGCAGATATTGTGGGCCACAAGAGGGTCACATGGGCCAGCAGGAGCATGGCGGAAGCCAGGGAAGTAATCAGGGCGGGGCTTTGAATCATCCCCAGATGAACTTGAAGGAGGGGAGTTTGGTGGTGGGGGTAAGTAGAAGAGGGCTTGTCTTGGTGCTCCTCATGCTTGGGAGACTTATCCTTTTGTGGGGACTTTTAGGCTGAGCACTTCTTCTTGGTAGGCTCATCATCTGAAGCAGAGTTATAGAAACTGTGGTCAGTAACTGAACCATTAGTTTCCACTTCCCCAGTGGAGTGAGCAGGGCTCTTCTCAGGAGAGGGCTCAGGGGAAGGCTTTGGGGAGGGCTTGGGAGTGGCCTTCTTTGATGAGACAGGCTTTTTTTGTTGGCTTTGATGGGCTTAGAGGGACGCTTGGTTCCTTTGGGCTGCTTAGAGGTGTTCTTATCCTAAAATAATAAGTAAAAGGGTTTAAAATAAAGCAATTTATTTAAAAAACAAAACAAAAACAACTATAAAACATAATAAATAAAATTTTAATCTTATAGGGTTTTTATTGGCATTTAAAAGTTAAAAAATACTTGTATAGTTTTTATTTTATTATAGTTTCAAAAAACAAGTTAAAAGTTAAGAGATTTATGTAAAAGTACTATGTTTAGACAAAGAATTTATTTTAAAAATTAAAAACTATGAAATAAAAAAGTGAAAAATACAACATATCAAAAATCAGATGATTTTATTATGTAAAACATAATGTTTTATATGTGAGAAATGAAAAGCATCGAAATTATGAGTGTCAATTAGTAAAAAAAAGCTGAATTCTCACTGACAATTAGAAAAGTTGTAGACTTTATTTTTGATGACATTCTCACTGTCAACAATTTTTCTGAAAATTCACTATGAAAAAACATAGTACGCTTAACTAAATTTAAGCAGGCTAGCAAGTATTAAACATTTTATGTGTTTTTTGCTCACATAATAAAATTTAAAAAAGATATGAAAATGTCAAAACCACAGGCTCAACCTGCCAGCAAGGTTCCAACCAAGCAGGTTTGTGACCTGCAATCTGATTACCCGGTCACTTGAAGCCAGACTAGGAAGTCAACTTGGATTACCAAATCCATCAACATGAACAGATGATGATCCTTCACAGTGGATACCTCAATTTGGCGCTTGACTCATTAGCAGGATCAAGCCACCCCCTCTTTCATCCAGCTGTGTGATCACCAATCATGTTCCTGCTATCCATTGATTCACAATAGCTATATAATCACTATCTCACAATAAAGATTATTATCTATCCTCTAAATATTTTCCCCATATTTTGCTAAAACAGCACAGTTATACCATTGGTAGCACAGGTAGGTTCTCCATCCTACCTTATCTTGAAAAATTCTGCCTGTTGCCCGCACATGCCGCGGCCAACAAATCTTCGACAGAATTATGTCTGGCCTCCTGCCCGGCTGGACGCCGTATACTCCTGGTACAGAGATACCTGATGGCTTTGTCCTCTACCAAAACACAGTGATCCCGCTACCCGCCTTCAATGCTCTGTCTGCCCAAGGGTTCTTTCAGGCGCCCTCCTTGGTGCCACAACCAGCTGACAAAACTACCATGTCTACCTATGTTGCACAAAGACTTTGCAGCACCGCCTTGGAGCCCTTTGCAGGGGCCAACAACAACAATGCTGCCGCATGGATCCAGTCCGCCCAAAGCAAGCTGGCTCAGATGGAATGCCCACAGCAATTTTGGATTATGGAGATTTCCATTTGTCTGACCCATGACGCTAGCACCTGGTGTAACAAGTGGCACAAAGAGCACACTGACAAGAACTGGGACACCTTCAAACAGGACTTTGCGGTAGGATTTGTGCTTAAGAATACAGCACTCATGATCATACGCCAAGTAAAAAACCTAACCCAGACAGGCACCGTGAAAGAACTTACCTGCGCCTACAAGGAACTCTGTCTCTGTGCCCCATCCAATATGGCCTTTGACACCCCAGCCACCCACCTCATGTACTATGACGCTCTCAAGTTGCACATGATGAGACATGTGAACCTGGACCAGGTTACCAACCTGCAAAGCCTGTACCGTGAAGCAAAAAAAGTGGAACAAACGTCCAACACTCTACACAAGGCACATACTGGGAAACAAGAAAGACCCAAGGACTCACATTCAAGCGGGCGCTCCTCTTGACCACCTCCTGGAGGCAACAGTAACAACCACAAGCCCGCAAGCTTGAATGGAAATGGGAATGGGAATAACGGCCAATCAAATTGTACCCATTTCCGTGTCACTGCCACCCAAGGCAACCAAGATGAGGGAAAAGCCCAGGGAGAGCACTAAGCAAGCCAAGCTCTCCTCACGCAACTCCTGACTTGCCCAACAATGAATACCAACCCAAGGACGTGGACCAATGCCCAATGATCCAAGTACCCTTGGAAGACCTGGTACTATACATCATTGCCAGACATCCCAATAAATTGATGTCCTATCCTTTCCAATTTTGCAGTTACACAGGCTCAGCACTCTTGGACTTGGGCGCAGATTGAACTTTAGTCAACAGCAGCTTTGTGGATAAATTCAAGCTTGCCACTAATTCTTCACAGATTAAAAACGTGGTCCTGGCTGATGAACATCACATTGCCGTGACAAAAGAAACTGCCCCCTTCTCTGTCATGCTTGAGAACCTCCACTCCACCATCCAAGGTCCCACCATTGACTTCCCTAAGTTTGAAATTGTACTGGGACTAGACTGATTACAGAAAAACAACCCCCACATGGATTGGGTGACCTCAGTGCTGACTATCAAGCGTGAAGGTGTCAACCACCAAATCTACCCAGACTCTGTAGACCAACTCATACGAGACCACGTCTTTGTACACATCACAGAGACCTTGGACGAGAAGGAAAACCTGAAAGCAATTGACTGGGACTCCTGCCAGTATGAAATCATACACTTCAAGGACCACCAGGACACCTCCACACTGCAAGATTGCGACATTGTGGCCCAAAACCCAGAAATCTTCAAGGAGGCGTTACCTGGGCTACCCCCTGAGAAACACATCCAACACTCTATCAAACTCAAGGGGGCTGTACCCAAGGTACACCCCATTTACAGGCTGACTCCAAACAAGGACAATGCCCTACACTCCTATCTCAAGGAGGCACTGGAAAAAGGACTTATCCGCCCCTCACAGTCTCCCTTTGGGGCCGCTTTATTCTTTGTGGCTAAAAAGGACAGTACCTTACGCCTGGTCACAGACTACCGTGCCTTAAACAAAGTCACCATTAAGAATTGCTACCCATTACCACTGATTGACAATCTCTTTGACGCCTTGGGAGGAGCCTCTGTCTTCTCCAAGATTGATTTAACCGCAGGCTACAACCAGGTTCACATCAAGGAGGAAGACATCCCCAAGACAGCCTTCTGCACTAAGTACGGTTCCTAAAAATGTGTTGTCCTCAACTTTGGCATGACAAATCCCTGTCCCCCTTTGTAACCTTCATGAACAAAGTGTTTGCACCCCATATAAGCAAACACGCCCTTGTGTACCTGGATGATATCATTGTCTACAGCCCCTCAGTGATACAGTACCCAAAGACCTGGAGGAAGTCTTTGCGACCCTGGCACAACACAAACTGTTGGCCAAGCCCTCTAAATGCCAGTTCTTCTGAGAGCAACTACCCTTCTTGGAACACAGTCTCAAAAGATGGCATCAAACCTGAAAGTCAGAAAATACAAGCCATCTGCAAAATGCCACCTCCCAAGGACAAATCAGAACTCCGCACCTTCTTGGGAATGATGGACTATTTACAACGCTTCATACCCAACTGCGGCATCTTGACTGCCCCCTTGTCCGCCATAACAGGCGCCAAGTCCAAGTTCATATGGACCCCCCAATGTGACCTCTGTTTTAGACATCTCAAGGAAAAGCTCACAACAGCACCCATCTAACAATACCCCAAACAAGACGGAGAATACCAGATGGAAACTGACGCTTCAGATGCATCCATTGGGGGAGTACTACAAATCAAGAATAGTGATGGTGATTTCTTGCCCATGGCCTAAAAGTCGCGCAAACTGATGGATGGCAAATTTCAATACCCAATCCACGACAAAGAACTGTTGGCCATTGTACACTGCCTAGTCAAATGGCGCTGTTACCTGGAACAGCAGGAAGAATTCACAGCACTAACTGTTCATAAGTTGCTCATCTATTTCAAGAAACAAGCAAACCTGTCACATTGCCAAGCACAGTGGATGGAAATCTTAGAAAGGTTTAACAAGCTCATCCAATATAAGCCCAGGGCCAAACTTGCCATGGCAGACGCCCTGTCCCGTCTGTATGTCTGCGCTTCTAGGGGAGAGAATGGGCTCAACCCAGACTGGCCTCTCCTAGTGCTCCGTACAAAGACAAAGGGTTCCCTGCAGGCACAACCAATATCACCAAAGAAATGGTCATCAAGAATGAACACCTCTTTGCTGACGTATACGGGACTCTTCACAGAAAAATGTCGGATGGCACGACCATTCCCTACATTCTCACACATCAACAAGTCAATACCATTCTTTGCTACCACAGAGATCTTGGACATACTAAGAGCCAAAATCTATACAAATTCTTAAAACATAAAGCCTGGTGGCCAACCCTATACCGCAATGTCCAGGAAGTGTTAGAACAGTGTGAGGTCTGCAAAAAGTTTGCCAAAAGCAAAACCCCGCCTAAGTCTGTACTCCCCATTCAAACCCAACTACTGTTCAAGGTATGGGCTCTTGACATTGTGGGCCCATGACAGGAGAGCACAATGACAAAAAATACATCATCACAGCCATTGATTTTGCAACAAGGTGGCCAGTAGCTCAAGCGGTGAAAACACACACTGGTAACCACGTCCGACAATTCATTGGCAAGGAAATAATCAGCAGGTTTGGAAAGCCAGAACTCCTGATAACCAATGGGGGCAAAGAATTGACCTCCAAAAACACCAATGTGTACCTTGCCAAAAATGGGGTCAAACACACTGTCACAACATCATACCATCCACAGGCCAATGGACGTGTAGAGCGGCTTAATGGTAGCCTTGTGCAAGCCCTAGCCAAACTCACCGCCAGGAGACCTAAAGACTGGTATAAGCAGCTACCAACTGCATTACTTGTGTGCCAAACCCAAGTGAACAGATCCACCGGGAAAAGCCTGTTTGAACTGGTATATGGCACACAGCCAAATATCATTCAAGCATTGACAGGACCCAAACTGGAAATTCCAAGTCAAGCCCCCCCTTGCTCAGATCCTCAAGTAATAGAGGCCAACAGCAAACAAGCAGCCAAAGAAAAGGAACACTTACAAAAGACCTTCATTCCCATCTGTCAAAGACATGAAGTTGGGGACAAATTCTGGGTCATGAATGTTGACAAAAGAAAACTACAACCCAAAAAAGTAGGACCAGCAATCATTCTAAAGGTAAACAACAATAACACTTACCTTGTGCAAGGGCTTGGGAAACGCAAGCAAGACAAGACCTTACACCACAATCACCTACAACCCTGCAAAGTGAGACAGAAACAAAATGAAACCGCCCTGCCCGCCACTGAACAACAACTGGTTCAGTATGGCGCCCAGGCTCCTGACAACCTGCCTCCAGAGGAGCAGACTTTCAGCCAGGGGGGTGTTGAAACCGCATGCTCAACCCGCCAGCAAGGTTCCAACCAAGCAGGTTTGTGACCCGCAATCTGATTACCCAGTCACTTGCAGCCAGACTAGGAAGTCAACTTGGATTACCAAATCCATCAACATGAACAGATGATGATCCTTCACAGTGGATACCTCAATTTGGCGCTTGAATCATTAGCAGGATCAAGCCACCCCCTCTTTCATCCAGCTGTGTGATCACCAATCATGTTCCTGCTATCCATTGATTCACAATAGCTATATAATCACTATCTCACAATAATGATTATTATCTATCTTCTAAACATTTTTCTCCGTGTAACTCTGCTAAAACAGCACAGTTACGACAAAAATAAGTAAAAAAATAATCAAAGTTCTTTATTTCTTTATTAAAAAAATATTTGGGTAGTGGTAACATGATATTTTACCATTATGTATATTGAAAGTTGTTAATAATTTTTCTTCAGATATGAAAAAGGTAAAGTGTTGATAACATCACTTACAACATTCTTTATTAGAGGGGATATATTAATTTAAGCTTAATTGCACCACTCTAAATTGCTTAACTCCACCCCAATAGATGATTACAAGCAAATAAACGGCATTTCTGAGTGTCAACATTATTTTCAATAATAAACTCTATAGTAAATTGCATAGTAACTCACACTTAAATTATTGGATTGCCGTTAGCCACCAATCCACTCAATATATTAAAGCCAGATTAAGTGTCACATATATTTATAAGATGAGCATTTTAACAATCAACTGTATGTACAATGTCTTTTTCTATATATTAATGTAATAAAATATTTTCAATGCACACTTAATTACTTTGTTGTAGATTTTTTGGTTTCATTATTAAAAATAAGTTTGGCTTAAAAATTGTCAACATTGACACTTTTAGTCATGAAAATGAATAAAAAATAAACTAATTTTTATTAGTAAATGCAAAGGAAAAATTTGGTTAAATCAAGTTTTTTATTAAGCTTAATATTAAATTGTGTCAAAATGGCCACAATTTTGTCGTGTTTTCTGGGTTCACACCCCTGAACGCTTTAAAAAATTAAGCTAGCACAACTAGCAAAAAGAATAGGATATTTAGAGTTTTGAGTTGACAGTGACCATGTCAAAAAAGTGTTGACATGGGCACTGTTGCCACTTTTGACTGCTGTAGCCACTGCTGTCTCAAAAAATCATGTGAAAAATATGGCCTATTAAGAATGGTCCCATAGCCTCTTTGCTTGTATTTCAGATAACCAGCGCAACTTGCTGGCTTCAAAGAAGTACTTGACCTTGTCATTGAATTCCCTTTGCTCCTTGCTCCCTGGATATATCAAGGATCAACTGTGCAAACTGGATGATCACCTAGCTACATGGCGTGGGCAGATAGAATCAACTTTTCTAAAGTATTGTCAGGATTTTGAGACCTTAGTTAACGAGCTCAACCAATTTTGAGTACATGTTAATTCCCAACTTGAGTTGGTTGGGACCCACGTCAAAAATTGGGGCCAACATCTACACCTTCAATATGGTTTGAATAAGGCTGCATTAGGCAATACTCTAAGTCAGGTTCAAAACTACGTTGACAATAGAGTAGCTTCCATTAAAGTGACTCCTTCTGCTCCTTCTGTTGAGGTTCTGTCTGATTTTAAAGCTAGGGTATGTGAAGCCATAGCTGAACTCAAAGCCACTACTTGTTGTCAAGCCTCTGTTTCAAACCCTCTGCCTATAGAACCTATGCCTGACCCTAACATTGCCTCACTAACAGACCAAGTAGCAACCATTCAAGGTGGGATTGAGTATTTGAGACAACACCTCTCTAACCCTGATGATTTGTCCTCTGACTCTGATGGCAAAGGGAAGGCTGAGGTCACTGGTTCTCCTACTCATATTGATCATGGGTGTTGCCCTGGCTTGGAAAGCCAACCCCGTGTCAACTGTGCTATTGCCTTGGATCATTTGGCGGCAGTAACAAATGCCATTGCAGATAGGCAAGATGCACTAGAAAGGGAGGTACAGAACCTCTCTTGCTTGACAGAAACAGCAAATGGACAGATTTCCCCTTTAATCACTCAAGCAACTTCCTTGGCCACTTGTATCAATGGGATTGCTGTTACACTAGTAGTACAACAGATTAAGATTGATGAATTTGGAGCTGCTGCTACCGCCAGAGATATCAGTGGACAAAACAGCTCTACACTGGACACCCTGGAAGAGAGCTTTCAACTTCTCTGGGCTAGACAACCTGCTGCCAAGTCTGACTTTGAGGGCAATTCCCACATCAATGTTCTTAACCCAGGTGACAACAGTCAATCCACCTCATTGTCCATTGACCCCAACTATAAGCCTTCCTTCAAGAAGATATTTGATCCCAAGACCTCTATCATTGCTGCCTTCCTGACAATTTACAAAACTGAAATGTGTAGGGCTACTGATGAGCTTAAAAAGGAGCATATTCTTACATGCTTGAATCCTACATGCCAAGAAGTTTTGGCCCCCAAACTCCATTCCATTGTCACTTGGGAGGACATGAAACACCTCCTGATTGAGGAATTCAGAGGAGACCTCAGCTTGGAGGTCAAGAAAGATGCATTTATGCACACCGCCTTTAAGGCCAAGGAAACCCTGGCTGAGTTTGCTGACTGCTTCTATATTGAAGGACAACAGTTAATCACCAGTTGTCAGTTAATCCCCTGTGAAGCTTACACATCATGTTTGAACGCTTTGAAGGTAAGTCAGCTTTTTTGCTTGCACTTTAAGGCGCACAATGCCTCTCTTACTTCTATGAAGAGTATTAAGACCCTCTTGCAAGACATGCATTTGATCCACAGGGGTACCTGTGACAGATCCAGGTAACAACCATTCAAACTTATCATTATCTTGCCCTTGACTCTTAATAATGTTACCTTCCTGTGACAAAGCTTTAGAGAGCTTTTCCTCCAGGGAGGAAATTTTATGAGACAACACTTTATTGTCATCCCACCAACAAGCCATAATTTTGACACTCTTTTCTTCCCTACTTCTTAACACCTCAATTTCAAAATTGGCTCTGTCTTTTAATTGTTGCAAAATTTCATCAAACCCTAACAGTAAATTCCAGGAGTACCATGCATAAATTCTATTTCCTTGTGCAGGGGTTCCCTCTTTGGCAAAATAATCAGAATATAATTCTTCAAAGACCGCTTTCACTTCTACCAAAGATTTCTCAGTGCAATCTTAGAGACCTCCAGACTTTCCCAAGCCTCCTCAAGCAAAATGGTAGGAACTTCCTTTCTTGCAGCAGCGGCCTTGACACAAAGCACTCCAAATTTTGCTCTTTCAAATAGTAATAAAAAAGACATGATAATTAAAAAAGAGTTGAGGGGAAAGCGTCAAAATTGACAATATATCTTTATTTAAAATTAGCTGTTTTGCTTATATACTATTTGGGGCATATTCAGCTAAAAACTCCTGTTGCAACTGAACCAATGAGGGTCCAGTACTTGGAATTGGGGAAGACAACAGTCCAATAGGAAAGGACAGAATAATAAGAATAGGGTATCATTTATTGTAGGATATTGTGATTAATATACTAAATGGGGAAGCCACAAGGCCACAAGGGGGTGGCATAGTGGGGAGTTCCATGTAGGGTTTGGAGCTGTGGAATAACTTGTGCAGGATCAGCAGGTCAAATTGCCAACACTCCTAATTAGGATGAAGTGCCTGCCATTTGACATTGTCTTCAGATTCATTCATAACGTTAGATACGTCAAGGGGCAACTCATCAAGCGCCCCTGTGTATTGTAAGATACATTAGCAGGCGAGGTTTGAATCTTGGTTGCAACACCCCCCTTGCCCCCTGCTTGTTGTCAGACACCAGGACTGGAGTCTGCAGAAGGTCTGGGAAGGTCCGCACAAACAACCTTTGAGTGGGGATGGCACGGCAGGGACACAAGCAATTGTGGGTAAGTTTCTTGGTGTTTCCCTGGGCATCCTCAAGCTGATAGGTGTGATTTTCATAGACTGCAGCTATCTTGAAGGGCCCTAGGTGGTTGAGTTTTAATTTGGCAGAATTGGGATTGAGGGTGTAGACGGGGTCACCTATGGCATATCTAGCTTTGAGGTGTTTTGTCCCTCCTGCAATCCGCTTGTGTTTGATTTCTCAGGCTTTGGCACGCCATTGGTCTAGAGTGGGTGTTGGCACCAAGGGGGGCTTATTGGGAACCTTGGACTGCAGTTTCCCCTGTTCAACCCCTGTCAGACCGTCAGGTGTTCCAAAGGCCAGGGTGTTAGGGCTGAACCCAGTGCCCCTGTTGATTCTTACTTGCAGGATCAGTAGGGCGGTGGGAAGGTGTTCAGTCCACGCAGTGTTAGGATGCCTATGCAAAAGTTTGGCAATCAGTTGAACCAGGGAGCTGTTTAACCGTTCCATGTGTCCGTTGGCTTGTGGGTGGTAGGGGGTTGTGACTATATGTTGGAGCGCGTTCTTGACACAGTATGCCTTCACAACGTGTCCAACAAGTTTGGGCCCACCATCCATGATAAGATGCTTGGGTTGCCCAAAGCGAGCCACAATCTCTTTGCCAATAAAGCGGGTAATGGTGGTGGCGGTGTGGTTGGTTGTGGCCCAGGCCACTGGACAACGCGTGAAGTAGTTGATAGCGGTGATAATATACTTCTTACCAAGTCTGTCATCAGGGAGCGGTCCCACAATGTTGAGGGCCCACTGTTCAAAGGGTGCCATAGCCTTGATGGGTAGGACAGACTTAGGAGGTGCAGGTTTGGATGTATTCTTTTCACACAACATGCACGTCTCAAGGAGGTCCAAGATGTCTTGATGCATGTGCGGCCACCAACCCTATATTTCATGATCTTGAAGAGGTTACACCATCTGATGTGACCCAGGGTTTGGTGGAAGTGCAATATTGTGTTGCCTTGTTGTGTGATGGGAATGTAAGGCGTCTTTTCACCTGTCTCTGCCCGGCAGCAGACGTTCCCAGCATCAATAGTGAACTGACTTTTGTTGTCCTTCAGCTTGGAGATGATGACCGAGTTAAGGCCCTTGTAGCAGGTTGCCTCAGGGCGCAGGTAGAGCATGGGCCAGTCTGGGTCCAGACCGTTGTCCCCAGTGATGGACGCTACGTAGAGTCGTGAAAGGGCATTGGCTGTGATAAGTTCCTTTCCAGGCTTATATTTGATGCGTAATTGATAGGGGGATAGGTGTTCAACCCATCCTGCTTGGCAGCGTGTCAAATGGGACTGTGTGTTGAAGTACTGGAGTGATTTATGGTCTGTCAGAATGCAGGGTGGGAAGGTTGCACCTTCCAAGTAACAGCGCCACTTCTCAAAGCAGTGTACAATGACTGCCAGCTCTTTATCATGGATGGGATAACGTTGTTCCAAGTCAGAGAGCTTCCTGGATTCATATGCTACGGGGAGGAAGACACCATTGTCAGTTTCTACTCTTAGCACGCCCCCTATGGCCCTGTCAGAGGCGTCAGTCTCGAGTTTGTACTGTCAATTTTGGTTGGGAAACTGCAGTACTGGTGCTGTTGTGAGCCTTTGCTTCAACGTCTCAAAGGCTTGATCTCTGGCGGGGGTTCAATGGAAGCGCTGTTTGGTATTGAGGAGCTCAGTAAGAGGTGCAATTAGTTCTCTGCAGTTGGGGATGAACTTGCGTACATAGGCAACCATGCCCAAGAATGTTTGCACTTGGCCCACATCAGTGGGGGGCGACATGCTAGTGATTGCCTTGATTTTGGCAGGATCAGGCTTTATCCCTTGGACAGAGATGGTTTGCCCAAGGAATAGTAACTCTGACTTGAGGAACTCACATTTGAAGGGTTTAGCTTTTAGCTGGTTTTCCCAAAGGGTGTTGAGGACAGCACAGAGGTGTTGGAGATGTGTGGTTTGATCTTGACTGAAGACAATAATGTTGTCAAGGTACACAACCACACACTTCCCAATCAGTTCCTCAAAGGCTTTGTTCATCAACATGGCAAAGATGGAGGGAGTGTTAGCCATTCCAAAGTTCATGACACAACACTCAAATAACTTGTAGCGTGTGCAGAAGGCAGTTTTTGCCTCATTCTCTGGTGCAATGTGGACCTGGTTGTACCCCGCAGTGAGATCAATCTTGCTAAAGACCTTTGCGCCTGCAAGTGTATTAAACAGATTGTCAATCAGCGGCAGGGGGTATTTATTTTTAACTGTCACCTCATTTAGGGTGTGGTAGTCTGTGACCAGGCAAAGAGACCCATCCTTCTTAGCTACAAAGAAGACCGCCGCTCTGTATGGAGAGAGCAGGGGCAAATGAATCCCTTATCAAGCGCGTCCACAAGGTGCTGGCAGAGGGTTTCATCTTCTTTTGGTGTGAGACAGTATAATGGTTGTGCTTTTGGTAACAATCCTTGAAGTTGTACAGTGTGCTGGATCTCCCAGGGTGGAGGTAGTTGTTTGAGTGTTTCACTGAATATGTCCTTGTACTCCTCAAGGAGTGCAGCTAGTGCTGGTGGTGGTGATGTTGATAAGGGAGGGACTGCAGATGGTTCTGCACAAATAACTTTGACTGAACATTGGTTAAAGTCTAGTCTCCCCCCCTTGAAATTGTATGAGCCTGTTTCTGTCATTCTGAAAAACACAGTGTCATATAGTAGTTTTTTCATTTCCATGGGGTAAATCTGAAAACCCACCCCATTTCTATTGAGGAGATGACAGAGGTATACCAGTCAATGTAAGAGCGGTTATGCCAGAGACAGTTGAGGCCAGCAATTATGTTGTGGCTGAGGCCTGCCATGATTGGCCCAGAGAGCTTAACCTGAATGTTTCCCATTCTTACAGAGAAGGGTACCGTCTCGTGGGTGATGGCAATTCTGCGGGAATCAGCTACACATACTGCTTTAAATCTGCTGGGTACTTGGTCTAATTGTTGGGAGTCAGCAAACGCCTGATCTACCATGGTGTGATCAGCCCCGGTATCTACCAGTAACTTGTGGGTGTTCCCATGGAAACAGAAGGGATAAGACAAGTGTGTTACTTTATTTGCAGAACAAGCGGCTTGCAACACAGGGTTGTTGCTATGGACCTGAAAAACATCTAGGGTTTTGACCTCATGAAGATTGTAGTTGCGGAGTTCTTTGCAAGCAAGGGCTGAGAGGGCGGGTTAGTTGGGGTTGTAAGGCCTCTTGTTGTTACAAACCCCAGGCTTTTCCCTGGTCCTTAATTAGCGCTAGCTGGAGCTCCCCCTTTCAGGGGCGCTTAGCTGCACTTTCCTGCTGGCGCAGTTGGCAACGGCCCACTTGACCTTGGCCATTGTTAGGTGCAGGACGTGGTTGGGGTAGAGTCTTGTTGGTGCAGCAAAAGCCCATTGAAGCCTGGTTACTGGCCTCTACGGTGGCTTTATAGTAGTTGTCAATAGAGGTGCAGCGGCCAACAGGAACCCACTTGCAAATATGGGGTTTTAACCCATTAACAATGAGAGTGAGCAATATGGTGTTCCCATCAGTCACTGCTTTGGGGGCGGCGGCAAGGGCTTGTTGCCACGCGGCAAGATATTCAGGGATGGAACCAGTCTGCTTGATGGCTAAGAGGGGAGTCCCCAAGATAATGGGAGAGAAATTTTCACTATATTGGGACTTGGCAGCGTCTCAAAAGTTTGCCCAGGTGACGTCAAACTCCTGGCTGGCCCAGTTGGTGAACCACACAGTGGCAGCCCCCGTAAGGCGGCCAGATGCAGTGGCAACCCACATGGACTCAGGAACCTGACAGATACAAAGGCGCGTTTTGGTGGACTAGAGCCAACTGACAATGTCAGCTCCTTTGACACCGCCAATGAAGGACTCTAGTTGGGGGTTGAGCATACGTTGCGACAGATCTGACTGTGGCGGGGTGACGCTAACGTCACGCTGCCCAAGGCGGAGCCAATTGTATACACTGATAAGAACTAGCTGATCTTGATAGATGACATATCCTTTGGGAATGTCCCCCTTGGGGATTGGAAGGAACGTCTCTTGTTGTGGAGTAGCCATGCGGCCCGTACTCTGTCCTTTCTTGGGGGAATTTTGTTTTTGAAATAGGTCAGAACCTACTTCTGCTACCACTGTTGCAACTGAACCAATGAGGGTCCAGTACTTGGAATTGGGGAAGACAACAGTCTAATAGGAAAGTACAGAATAATAAGAATAAGAATAAGGTATTGTTTATTGTAGGATATTGTGATTAATATACTAAATGGGGAAGCCACAAGGCCACAAGGGGGTGGCATAGTGGGGAGTTCCATGTAGGGTTTGGAGCTGTGGAATAACTTGTGCGGGGATCAGCAGGTCAAATTGGCAACACTCCTAACTAGGATGAAGTGCCTGCCATTTGACATTGCCTTCAGATTCATTAATAACATTAGATACGTCAAGGGGCAACTCATCAAGCGCCCCCTGTGTGTTGTAAGATATGTTAGCAGGTGAGGTTTGAATCTCGGTTGCAACACCCCTCCAGTTCCCAAATCAATCTATGATTCATATCACATGGTCTATGGCATTTGATTCATCCAAACCTAGATATTTACCTAAAATATCACCAATATTTCTCAACCTATGAGAACCAACCTACAATGGGAGGAAGTCACCTGACTCCATTCATCCCAATGTACCAATTCAGCATGGAGCTTCCCCAGCTCCCGGCGCCATAACCATGTGGATTACACATCCCAAAGCTCAGCTATCAATGTTTCAACTGGGAACCAGCTGATCAAACCTGAATTCCTAGACATCATTACCCTTATTCAGTTATTGTTACATTTAATGGTTTTCTTGCATTTTAAAACCTTGTTAAAATGCTTTGAACCTCAAACAAGACACTACCATGGTGTTTCTAAACCCAAATTTGGGGGTTTACCTATGGTTAAACGTAACTAAACTTCTTGACACAGTCAAGGCAATTAACCAATATAATTAAATCCTCATTAATTATATTACAATGTATTTATTAATTAAACTTCCTGGTCAATTAAATTGTTTTTGAGATGCCTAGTCTCCAAGATTAATTTGGCCAATCTTGCCTCAGTCTTGTCGGTTAGTACGGCCTAACTAACAAAACTGCCTTCTGTTCTTTTATTAAATGTAGATACTAAATTTCCAGGAATCTTTATATGAAGAATTCCAGCCAAACCTAACTACATAAAATAAACAGTAAAAACAGAGCAACTTCATATTTTGGGGTATTTATTTGGCTAATTACTCAACAGTGACTGTTGTACAATCACAGTACCGTGGTTTGTGAAAATAAGGACAACAACACTGGAACTACCTCCCGTACTCCACGCATTATGACTATGGGCTCAAGTGGAAAGCCTAAGAGACAAGGATGTCACAATTGTGGTCTAATAGAACACCACTTGTGTACCTGCATCAACCCTTGGGTAGAAGGTTGCAACCCAAAGGAGCAGGCGGGAAAAGAGAGGTCAGCTTAGAGGCAGAGACGCTCTCTGCTGACCCATCTTCCCTGTTTCCTCCTGATCCTCTCTCTGACAAGGAATCTCCCCCTTTGGCTGGCCCAACTATCCTTCACCTGTTTCACAATCTTTCTAGTGATTCTGAACCTGAAGATTATGACTGCAATGAATTGGATAGTTATGGCTACTCCATGTTGGTTGTCTCAGAAACTGTGTCTTTCCCTTACAAGCTTTGCTCAGGGAGAACCACAACAACAACTTGCCCACCTTCAAGTGAAGCCAAGGCCATAGTGGCTCATCCTTACCTAGCCCAGGCTCATTAACCTCCCGTCCTGGTAGACTCTTCTGAAGAAGCTGCTGAGCTGGGCAAGTTCCTTAGGTCAAAGTTCCTAAGGTTGAAAGTGCAAAAATTAAAAATGGGACCCCCAAAAAGTGCAAAAATTGAAAATATGAGAGATCAAAGTGCAAAAATTGATTTTCTGGAGTTTAATTTTGAAGCCAAATAAAATAAAGTTTATAATATAAAACTATATACCTTAAAAACTATTATAGACTAAGGAGACCTCAAGGAATTGATTTCTGCAATAAAAATATTTGCTAGATAATAAAAGATCCTTAAATTAGCTGTTTTTAAAAGAAAGTTTATTTTAGTTTCAAAAACAAAATTAGACTAGAATTTGTATGTAACTGTATTTGATTAAATATAAAAAAATGAAACTACATAAAAAAACTGCTTTATAAACTATAAGTTTATTAAAAAAGAAATTTTAATTTCCAGCTTATGTAAAGCTATAATAATGGCAACCTCCAGAATTAACTCATACAGAATGGAACATCCTCCATGTCAACAATTCTTAAAAATATTTTTCTTATTTTCAATATTAAAGATTATTTTTTTCTTGATTGAATAATTGACACTGATAATAGAAGCAATGTATGATTTTTATTTTGAGCTTTTAATGGAAATTATAAGATATAAAGCAAAAACAATTTTTGAAATTGTCAACATGGAGGATGTTCTATTCTGTATGAGTTAATTCTGGAAGTTGCCATAATAATACTTCAGTATAAGCAAAATAAAGGATTTTTTCTTCAAGATAAAAGCTTATGATTCTAGGTATTTTGGTTTATTAGTGATCTTATTTCAATGATAAAAATTATAGAAGTCTATCATTAAAATAATATAAAGTACATTATTTTATTATTAAAGCTATACTATACAATTTTATACTTAATAAAAAATATAGTCTATATCTTATTTATAAGACACAATATTCAAAGATATCAATAATCTTCCACTTACATATCATAAAATGAAGACTTGAACATTCTTATGCTGAAACACTATACTTCCACTAAAAATGATATAGATAGTTAAAAATTTTATACCAAAAAGAAACATTTTATACATCTTATTTTACTCTAATACATATAGTAAAAAGATAGAGTAGAAGAAAATTGAGGGTAATAATGGAGAGAGATAATAGAAGATAATCAAGGGTAAGAATTGAAAGAGAAAAGTAGAAGATAATTGAGGGTAATAATGGAGAGAGGATAATAGAAGATAATCAAGGGTAAGAATGGAAAGAGGAAAGTAGAAGATAATTGAAGGTAATAATGGAGAGAGAATAATAGAAGGTAATCAAGGGTTAGAATGGAAAGAGGATAGTATAAGATAGTTGAGGGTAAGAAAGGAGAAAATAAAAGAAAATAAAAGGAGAAGAGAAGAGAAGAAAAAAGGAAAGTTTTTTCTACTTAGTATCAGATTATACATAATCCACCCTCTTGACAACACAGAAATTTTTTAAAAGTTTTGTTGGCCCCTTGGCTGTGCCAGGGGCCAAAAAACTTCTAAAAAAATTTGAGGAGGAATGAGAGGTGTGAAAGGAGAAAATTCACAAGAGAACCCTTCAAAAAAAACCAAGAGTTTATTGCACTTTGATTTAGGCACTTCAATTTCTGCACTTTGTTTTGTGCACTTTGATTTTGTCCCCTGAAATAACATAGGGAAACATAGTACAATATTATATTAATTTAATATTTTTTTAAATTGCCTCCAAAACACCACCAATTTATTAATATTGCAATAAAATAAAAACCTACCAAAAAACTTCATTTCTTTTTTTATAAATTTAAATATCAGGCCTTAAAGAATCTACATGAGGAATTTCAAAAGCTTTTATTAATTATTTAAAATTTTATAAGCTTATAAAAAGTATGACTAAATCTAAAAAGTCAATTTTTGATTTCCTCACTTTTGATTTGAGGAACTTAATAAAACATAATGAATAAAATATTAATTTTTTGCAAAAATTTAATATTAAGTGGTCCTAAATTTTTGGTACCTTTTTGGATTTTGATTTGACTACTTTTTGATTTCTGCACCCATTAAGAAACTATATGTAAATTTTTAAATAAATTTTTATGAGAAAATTTTTTATTTTTTTAAAATAAAGAGCTTATAATAGTAATTTATATTAATTTTTGAACAAAAAATAAAGTAAAAAATTTGCCTAAAGTTTAAAAAGCTTTTTTTAGCTCTTGATTTCTTTTTTTACATATAGAAAAAAATTTAAATTTTAAATTTTAAATTTTTTTAATTTTGATGTATCAAATATTAAATTGAAGATTTTTTGCACTTTTGATTTTGTCCCCTCTATTTAAAGAGATAAATAAATTCTATTTTAAAAGCCAAACTAAATTAAGGTGTGTTTTAAATTGCATCAATTTGGGTACTTCAAACTTGGTTTTTTGATTTTAGCTTCTAGTAAAAACATTTTTAAAAAAGGCAAATTTAAGAAAAATATTAAATTTTTTGGGGAAATTTTATTGAAAAAAATGTGGAGATAAAAATTTCCATCAATTTGAAGATTTCAATCTCTGCACTTCAACTTTAGGCACTTGCCCGCTGAGCTAGCAAAAGCTCTCTTTCAGAATGTGACTGTATCTCTCCCGTTGCAGACTGTGTATAAGAAAATTCCTGCCTTATAATGCATGTTAGCCAAATGGAGAAAGAGTTGAAAGCTGCACAAGACGTTCTGGCTGTCTTACCCCCTTTGGAAAAGATACTACCCGTGTGGAAGTGTTGATCCAAAAGGTTAAGATCAAGGCAATTCTGGATATGGGCTCTCCAGTCAATGTAGTATCATCCAAGCTAATGAAGAAGCTTAAGCTGGCCCCTGACCTCAACTACACTCAATCATATGGTACTGCTGGCATGGCTCAAACCTGAGCTATTGGTGCCTACTCTGCTCTGCCAATGAGGTTTAGGAAGCTTCTTATTGCGTCCCCTGCTGTTGTCTTAGAAAACAAAAGCTACAATCTTCTGGTTGGTACACAATTCCTTCAAGAATACAATGGGATTGTGAACTTTTAAGATGGGTACCTATTGCTCTTAGGGTATGAGATCCCTCATCTTTGAAGAACCCCCATGTCTTCCGGATAAACACCTTAAGACTTGTGTGCTTGAGTACCCCACAGATATCTTCTCACTCAAGTACAGGACTCATTCTTCTAATATGTGGTCCCCTCCTCCTTCCTGTCCGGCTGAGGAAGGTGTGCCTCTTCTTGCCCCTGCAGTTATCACTATCCCGCCTGGATTGCAAGTGATTATATACTCCCAGATATTCTATAAGTTACCTTTAAAAATCATTTCTGGAGCTATATTCACCTCATTCCTTAAGCTGTAGAGAGCCTAGGTTATGCCCTGGGATTTTGGACCAGACTCATAAAGAGCCTGTGCAACTGTTGTTGGCTAACCTGACTGCCCTACCTATGCAGGTGACCAAGGGCCAGGTTGTTGGGCATGATAATATATTAGGTTCAGAGCAAGTTGTAAATTCACTGCCACCTCTGGCTTTGGATTGCTCAATTTTCCCTTGTTGTACCAAGAAAGGTTCTAAAACGCCCGCCAAACCCCTTAATTCTTTAAATGATTTAGCTCACACGGTAGATGAGAGGTTTGTGCTGGCCTACCCTGTGGAACCTCTGTCTTTGGTTGCTCCCTCCTGGGAAGAAACACTGGTTAATTTAGAGTACTTATTAGCTTGGTATTGCCCACTTCTAAAAACCATTAGAGCTGGCCAATCAGAGGTGCCACATCAACACTGAGCAACACAAGTGAATTCCAAATGACCAGTGCCTCTTCCAGCCAATCAGATCTGACTGCGGAAATTGGAATGAAACCCTCCAGTCCCCCTGCCCCTGCCCAGCAAAGTTTTGCCTCCAACCAATTAGATTTGGTTCCACTGTCATGTGACCCAACTTATTTGCAGCCCATCCCTTTTATGCAAGCAAGGGGACTTCTAGTCCCCTGCTTGTCTATTTTCCAATAATATTAAAGTTTGGAGCCATTCTGCACTTTATTTTTATATTTTTGTTTATTTGGAACCCAGTTTTGAGTTCTTATAGCCTAAAAATTAGGGTGTTAGTTTCTGTTCCAAGCTTACCTTCTGCCAGCCGGTTTTGAGCCTGGCTTCTCTTCTGGTTCCTTATACTAGTATTGGTTCATCTAGTAGTTGCCTTTCCCGTTCTTGCTTTCAAAACAGAGTTTGAAAACTTAAATTTTTAATTGATTTTTCTTATAATACCTATTGTTATTTTGAATTTTCTATTAAAATCATTGATTTTGAACCCGCTCTCGCTTGCCGTTCTTCCCAAGCCTCTCACAATCATTGCAAAGCTCTCTGGACCTGTTCTACTACAGTTTGGATCTATTTTGATAAGTATACCCTATCAGCCCCTGTTCTGCCTGGTTTTTTGTCTGAAAAATATACTTTCCTACTCCAAATTTTGTGAGGAACATTCTTATGATACTCCCAGCTCTTAAATTTGTGGTATTTTCCTTGGCTCTGTTCTTGCTACTTCTGTGGTCCACCTCCCCTGATTTATGGGGGAAATCTCTTCATTGGCCCATCTGGTAGGTAGAGACCCTGCCAGTCTCTGGGACCTCCCCAGCAGTCTTCTCTTTTCTGGAGAGGCTGTGGTCAAGAGCTTGACGTGTGATGATTTGGACTTGGACACTGTGGACCTTACTTCACCCGTTTCTGAAGAAGCAGTGCCTCCCATGCCTCCCCTTCCCAACATGGTCCAGAGGCATGCAGTACCCCCGGGCCCTCCAAGGTTTCCTCTCCTGCTCCTACCTGCACTCCTTGGTTGCTCACCGGCCTGATACTGATGGGTTTGAACGCCTACTTCCCTCAGTTGTCCCCAGTGTCTTCCCTGTGATCCCCCTCTGAGCGGCCATCCCAGTTCTGCACTGAATGGCATCCTGGTGGTTTTTTACACCAGGATGGGAGCCAAACTTAGTTATTTTAGCCCCTCTCTCTCACACAAGTGGCGTCCCTATACCCCTTTGGAACATTTAATGATTTTAACTTGCCTGAAGGAGACCCTCAGGCTCTCTCCCTGTTCACTGCTGCAGATTTCCCACAACTGTCACCCATTCAACAAAAAGGTGTTCTGGAACTTCTAGACCAGTTTAAGGATATCTTTGCCTCTGGACCCACTGACTATGTACTAGCAAAGGGGGTTATCCACCAGATAGATATGGGTGATGCCCCGCCCTTTTGTGCCAAACTTTACCGCCGCAGCAGGGTAGAGGATGCTCAGGTCTCTAAGGAACTTAAGCAGCTCTTAGACACTGGGCTACTGGCTTCTTCACAAAGTCCATGGGCTTCCCCCTTGCTCATACTGAAAAAGAAGAATTTAGGTCATTGTATTGTGATGGATTACCAACAATTGAACTCATTAACCAAAAAGGATTCCTATCCCTTACCACACATTGATGATGCTCTTTGCCGCCTTGGAGGCTCCAAATTCTTCTCTGCTATGGATCTAGCTTCTGGATACTGACAAGTTGACTTATCACCAGAAGATTAAGAGAATAATGTTCTCATTACCTCTGAGGGGCTCTATGAACCTACTTGAATGCCCCAAGGACTCTGCAATGCCCCAGCTATATTTCAACGGGATATGGATTCCATCCTACAAGACCTGAAGCTCTCATGTGTCCTTGTGTATCTTGACAATATCACTGTGTTCAGCACCATCTTTACTGACCACTTAGACCATCTCAAGGCTATCTTAATCAAGATTTGAGAAGCTGGCTTAAAGCTCAAACCCTCCAAGTGCTCTTTCTTTAAAGATTGACTCAAATTTTTGGGCCATGAGGTCACCCAAACTGGAATACACCCCATGAATAATAAGGTGGAAGCCATTGACAAGATGCTGCCTCCCACAAACCTACGGGAGGTTCAAGTATTTCTTGACATGATGGGGTATTATTGACAGTTCATCTCTGACTTTGCTGAATTGAGTGAACCTCTTGTCCAGCTCCTTTACAATATACCCTTTGAATGGACTGACAGCCAGCAGCAATCCTTCAAAGCGCTGAAGACCAAGCTTAAAGAGGCTCCCATCCTATTCTACCCTGATTATGACAATGAGTTTATTTTGTACACCAACGCCAGTGAAGTAGCTGTGGGTGCCATCTTAGCCCAGCTTGACAATGAATGCATAGATTGACCTGTGGAATATTCTTTACAAGTCCTCAACAAGCACAAGAAGAACTATAGCATCTAGAGAAGGGATGCTTAACAGTTTTACATGCAGTGAAACAGTTCCGGCACTAAATTTACAGGACTCACTTTACTGTGGTCATGGATCATTCATCCCTCAAGTGGCTACAATAGTTAAAGGAGCCTGAAGATCAACTAGCGCGTTGGGCTCTGCGTCTACAAAGGTACAATTTCACTGTGATACACTGTCCTGGTGCACAGCATCAGAATGCTGATGGTTTGTCTAGAATGCCCACACTACCCATCCATCCTGCAGACGCTGATTGCCTATACAAGTTAATAGGGTATCCTGACTCCTGGACCACCAAGCCAGAAGACATCTGATTGGCTCTACAGACCCTATCAAAGGACACTGTAACTTGAGATAGACAACTCTTCATGAAAGTCAACAACACCTATCTACCCTACGTTTGTCCTAGTGATAAGGAACGCCTTTTGGGGAAGCTTCAAATATGGAATTAAGAAGGAGAGAAGTATATTTTATTGGATAATAGTTTAGACTTATATAGCTTTAGCTGTGGTGGAGATTTTAGTTAGATCAAACCTAGGGGTTGGTCATGTGCAGGATGGGTTCAAGTCACTGGATACTTGAACAGTCATGTGATATTGGTTTGTTGCCATTTCTGGTATATTGAATGGTATATTGGAAAGGCACCAAATTGGGCAATGACTGGATGTTAAGTGAGATGGCAGTAGCCAGGATACTTGTACATCTATATCCTCAACATCCCCCCTTAAGGGGTTACTCTGGTACATCAGGAGGGGGCTTTGTCTTGACAGCTGCCACCTGATGTTCCTGGAGCTGTTTGCTAGTTGGTACCAACTGGGTCAAATATTCTCTTTTGCTAAGGTGGAGGTGGGATCTGTGGTACTTCTTGGTGATGAGCTCTTTTAGCCCTGGAAATTAACCAGGTAGGTGTTCCTGTCTGGTCAGTATTTGATGATTCTTCCTGGTCCCCTGTGTACTGAGTCTAACTGCTTTCTATTTCCAGCAAGGACTCAGATGGGGGATTTGATGGGAGGTGGTTTCTCTGTAGAGGTTACTTTTTGTGCTTTGAGCCTTTTTTTTCTGATATTTTAGCTTTGAGGCAATGTGTTGTAGCAAAGGTGCTTGTTCCACTGTGGGCGGTTTTCCCAGGGGAATTTTTATGTATGGTTGGTTGTTGCAGGTAACTATCTCTGGTTTGTACCCATATATGTGAGTTCAAATGGTGACTAGCTGTTCCTTGATTGATGCAGACCCGGGATACTAATAATGCATTTTTCATGTATAAAGGCCATGTGTCTTTAGCTTTATCATCCATTATTTTCTTGAGGCTTCTGATAAGGCTTCTGTTTAGGTGTTCAACTCTGCCGTTAGCCTGTGGCCTGTAGGGCAAGGTTGTAGAGTGTTTGATGTTTTTGGATTTCAAATTGTTGCTTACTACGTGACCTGATAGCTCTGTGGCTCCATCTTTTATGATGTATTCAGGAGTTCTGTAGTTGGCTATTATTGCCTTGTTGATGAAGCAATTTATTGTTTCTTCTTTGTGGTTCTTTGTTGCCCAGCAGATAGGCCAGCATGTGGCAAAGTTGATGGCTACAATTAGGAAACATTGTTTTGCCTTAGTTTTTGCTTCTGGGAAGGGTCGCACTACATCTAGTCCTCAAACCTTGAATGGTTTGGGGTCAGTTACTGGGTTGAATTTTGGCTGAGGAGCTTTGGTGCTGGCATATTTTTCACACATTGTGCACTTTTTCAGAACATCAATTATGTCCTGTTTAAGATTGGGTCATCATACTATCTCCTTTAGTGTGAGATATAGATTGTTAGCCTTTGTATGGCCTAGTAGGCGGCAATGTCTTAGTATGGTGTCAACTCTTTGTGTGAGTGGGATGTAGGGAACATGTTTATCTTTAATGATTTGTTATACAGTGCCATTTGATACATGGAAATATTATTCATTCTTTACTAATATATCTTGGGTTAGTTGGTGTGTGGAGGGATTTTTTCCTTTTGTTTTGTACTCAGTGTTATATAGGTTGGGCCATTCAGGGTTGAGGTAGTCAGGATGATCCTCTCTTGGCTGCCATAGCCTAGAGAGAGCATCAGTGTCAGGATTGACAATTCTTTCTCTCTGGAAACCTGGGCCCGGGAGCAGGAATTGAACCCCAACCCTGGATCCCCCTGGGCCGCCGGGCCTGTGAGCTGCAGGACTGCCCGCCCACATTTTCTGGGATTGAACCCCCACAAGCTGATACCAAGAATGTTGGTCCATGCAGTGAAACAAGCCAAATCAAGGAAATTATTGCACCAAATGGAAGACTAATCACAGAACCTAATGGAGGTACTGATTTGACAACTATTAGCTTCATGAATTTGAAGTCTACACCAGCAGCCAATCAGGAGCCAACCCAGAAAGAGGCACAGGCCTGCGGCCCGGTCCCATGACCACAACACTAAAACAAGATAATCAGGTAACCAAATTGAGATTCTTGACCAATGAAAGAACTCCCGGGCCAAGTGCCATTTTGCTGTCTTTGGACCCAAGCACCCAGTTCCCCCGGCCCTTCCCTTCCCAATGCCCTGATGAACCCCCCATGGAAAATGTTAAGTTTGTAGGTGGGGTGCTATATAGACCAAAGGACCCCGCGCTCTAAACTTATTGCCATTTTTGAATAAAGGTTATGTTATTTTGGCTTATACAGCTACTGCCTTATTTTGTATTTGCCATCTACAATTGAGTTCAAGATCCTCTGGCCCTCCTGCCCCACTGCTCACAGTTTTCTGTCCTCCAGGTGTACCCTTTGGGCCCATTCACTTCACTGATTACCCCTTGAAGCCCAAATACAAGGACTATACCCCAGAAAAGAAACTCAAACTCAATCCTTTGGCCTGCATACAATCTGCTGTTAGATACAATTGTCAAGGCCTATGGATATTCTCAACACCAAAATTTTTTAGAGGAAAATTCAACTATCTCCCTGCTTACGGCCTGCCCATGGAACTGCCTGTGACCCCAAAACCTATGCCCGCTTCCTCGCCTGACCTCCCAACCAACCATTCTGGCAAGCTGTTTGGGATTGCGTACATCACCCTCACAGGGGTGATTGACGCTATAATCCCGGCTGCCAGCCTGTGGTCCTGGGTGGAGAAGTTGCCTCCTACCTTTTAAAGTTAGCTCACCTCTTGTGGTGGACATTGCCTGAAAAAAACCCGGCCCAAGTTACCCCTGAAAACAACGGGCCAGCCGCTTAAGACTGGATCCCTGACAATCAGCCGTTACCAGCTCTGCCCCTCCTTTTGTACTGGATGTCCAGGTTAAGCTTCTCAAGCAAGGACATTCATTTGCTTGCCGCTGTGCAAGTGTGTTCTGAGTTTTGAAATAGATTAAGGATTTGTGGTCAGTTATTACTTGGACGTTTAAGTGTCCTTCTAAATAACATCTCCATTTCTTGCATGTGTGGTATATTGCTAGCAATTCTTTGCCGTGTATTGGGTACCTCTGCTTAGTGTTGGTTAGTTTTCCACTTTTGTAACATACTGGCAGGAAGTCTTGCTGCCCTGGCTGGCAGATGTGCAGGACTGTGCCAATGGCGGTGTCACTGGCACCTAACTCAAGCTTGTAGCACCTGTTGTTATTAGGGTATTGCAAAATTGGTGCTTCAATCAAGGCGTGTTTTAAGAATTGGAAATTCTTGTTGCATTCTGGTGTCCAGATGAATTTCTTTTTTGCATTAACTTTGGTTAGGTCATTGATTGGTGCAGTGAGCTTTCTGAAGTTTTTGATATATTTCCTTAGGTAAGCTACCATTCCAAGTAATCATCTGACTTGTTTAACAGAAGATGGGTGTTGCATGTTATTTATGGCTTTGATTTTTTCTGGGTCTGCTTTGATGCCACCGTCAGAGACAATGTGGCCCAAGAACAAGAGTTCATTTTCCATAAATTGGCACTTACTAGGCTTGGCGTAAAGTTTGTGCTTTGTGAGTCAATGAGTGTCTTGCGGACATGCGTGAGGTGTTCCTCTTTTGTTTTTGAGAATGTAATGATGTTTTCAAAGTTGCATAATGTATTTGAGAGGCCATTTAACACTTGATTTATCATGGTGAAAAACGTTGCAGGAGTGTTGGTCATCCCAAAGTTCATTTATTCAAGTTGTCCAGACATTTCTGACTGGTACAATGGGCCCATAGGGCCATAAAAGAATGATCAAAAGTCTCGTATACAATAATAAAAAAGAAAAAGAAATAGGGGTCAAGTAAACCTGCAAGGCAGGAGAAAAAAACTTGGGTGAAGGAGCAAGGTGTGAAGGGGAAGAGTGCTTTGAGCTATATATTCCACGCTGGGGGTAATATAACTTTTAGGATTTTGGATGGTGGGTGCCGTCAGTCCAGATTTAAATGTTATTGATACCGGAAAAAACTGGGCCAGACAAAATTTGGGCCTTAGGCCTGCGTTTTTTGTTGCTTGATTCCATCTGTTGTGTGGCCAGTGGTGTGTGTGTGGTTTGAAGGGTAAAAAATTGGGTTAAACCCCCATTTTTGGGCCCTAATGACAAAGAACGTGAGTTGAAACTTGGCAGAAAGTCCAATTGAAATGTGCTGATCTGGAACAATCCTGGCAATTCCCTTGGGCTGACTGCCTGTGTTTTTTTGTTGAGCAGCCTTTTACACATTTTGTGTGGCTAAATCTGTGTGTGGCTATGGTTTCAGGGACAATGCCTAGGGTTAGCGCCCCCAAAATGGTGGGATGTAATCTCTAGGGCCAGTGTGTTGTGGAGTGGTAGATCAAGGGGCTAGTAACTGATCCAAATTAACCCGGGCCATTAGCCCTTGGGCCTTCTGCCCGTATTTTTTTGTTGGAGGGCTGAGCCTGTTACAGGATGATCCATTATGTTTGTGGCTGAGGTATGGTGCAGAATTGTAAGGCTGTGCCCTCAGTGCAACTGGTATATCACACATGAGTAACAGTCTGCGGAAAATGTGGCTTTCACATTTTGTTAATTGCTGGGCCACGTTTTAGAATTGCTGACACGCCTTGGATTGTGTGGCATTATGTGATAAAGATATAAAGGGTCTGATGGTGGAATGTGTTGTTCAATGGGAGCAAATAAGGTGCATTTTTGCGGGCCGTGTTTATCCAGAAACTGTGGTCCTTTGGCCCGGTTTTTTTGGTACCTAATTACTTCCATGCTTGCCTGCTGCTATGGTGAACTCTATTAATCTAGATGCAGCTTCTTATGGTCCATTATTATCTGAGAGAGTCAAGGCTATAAATTGGCCTTGCTCAAAGCAGTTATTAGCACATCTGGGCCAATTGGTACTGCTTTGAGGTTGCAGGAAATCCTATTCATGCCTGGGACTAGGGCCAAAAGTCCTGCGGAAGAGTTTATCCCATTAGTGGGTTCCATCAGCCACTATACATTAGTGACCCAACCAAAAGTAGGGCCACTGCTGTCATTAGCTGCTGTATCCTTGGATTTTTTGGGTGCCCTGGACTTTTTGGGATCCCCTGCTGTGTAAAGGAATAGCTTAGTTACTGCGGCAAGTTTGGTTTGGACCTTGCATCTTGGTCTACCATTATCCTGTGCAGAAGGTGCCTGCTCCTGATTGGGTGTATCCTGGGTTTGGGCCTGCAACAAATTCTCTTGGGCTACCACATTGTGGTGACTATCCAAATAAACTTGGCCCGGGTTAATCATTAATTCCTGGGTGTGTGCCTGCTGCAAATTCTCCTGGGCCACCGCATTGTGGTGATTATCCAATAAACTTGGGCCAGGTTGGGCGTTAATTCCTGCACCTCCAGTTCTGAAGTTTCCACTGGTTCATCAACCACATTGTCATGAACTGCCTGGGTCTCATGTGCAGGCGTTTGCATAGGTTGAGGTGCCTCTTCTTGGGCACATTCTGTCTCCTTGATTGGTTGAGGCTGAGACAAATTTTGAGCCTTTGCATGAGCCTTTTTCTGGCAGGATGTGATTGGTTTTACAACTGCATACTCAGTCATGGTGCTCCAGACTAAAGCTACAAGAGCATTGGATTGGGACCCAGTTGGTTCACTATTCTGGTGCTCCTTGGTGGTGTCTTGTTCTGCAGCCCGGACTCCTGCTATGGTTGTAGGGCAAAGAGCCTCTCTGAGGCCAAGGGCTGAGCACATCACACAGATGGGTGGGGTTTTCTCAGGGAATACCTTGAACTTGCTACTAAGGGTGCAATCTTTCTTGAGAATGGTTGTGCAATAGGGAGTAGATGACAAGCTGTCATCTGCAAAGGGTTTGATCATGGCCATAGTTTTTGGTGTGGTCAGGTGGCCCATGTAAGGATTCTTGAGCAGTTCAAACTGTACTATTTCTCCATACTTAGCCAGCCCTTCCTTGAGCTGGGTTTCAACCTTCCCTCTGGGCATGTCTAATGGCAAGGCCTCAAAAGACATAAAGAGGGTGGTGTCTTGATTGAACCGGGTGCAGGTGGTTGGTAGGACTTTCTGGGTTTTCTTACCCTTGGGGTCAGTGATCTCAAGAGTGAAGGTTTCCTCAGCTGCCTGATCAGCATCCACTTTACAGAGGAAGCCAAGATCAAAGAAGTCCTTCATTGGGCTTTGGTGAAGTGACACAGCCTTGGGGTATGCTGTGGCAACTGCTTTTGCTGCCTCCTGGGACTGAGTGGGGTCGCTTCCAAAATTAACTCTGATCCCATGGGGCACAGGGGACTTGGGGAGGGCTCTGGTAATATCTTGGAACCAGTGTTCAAAGGTCACAAACTTCATCCATCCTTCTGATGAAATAAATGGTCCCTTCTTGCTGGTTCTTGTGGGGCTCACCAGTTGGCCCTTGACAAGGTGTTTCTGGCCCTGGACCACCTTGGCCCAGGATCTGGAGTTGTTGGTTGCCATACCTTTCTTACCTATAATAAAAGCCTATAGTAAACAAGGACTCTTATGCGCTTTGATTGCTTTATTAATGCTTAGATTCCAAAAAGTGGAGCTAAGCTGTGAAAGAAAGGTGTCATCCCAAAGTTCATTACTTTACATTCAAACAATCCAAATTGTGTTCAGAACGTGGTCTTTGGTATATCTTTCTCTTTTACGTTGACTTGATTATAACCAGATGTGAGGTCAATCTTTGAGAAATATTTTGCTCTGGAGAGCCTTGAAAATAGATCTTCTATGAGTGGAAGGGGGTATTTATTTTTTTACTGTACTTGCATTTAGTGCTCTGTAGTTAGTTACTAGGCAAAGAGATCCTTCCTTTTTCTTTACAAAGAAAACCGCTGCTCCCACAGGGATTCAGACGGGCAAATGAATCCTTTGGCTAGGTTGTCCTCAATATGGGTCTTGAGAGTTTGGGTCTCCATTGGGAAGAGTCTGTAGAGAGGTGCAGGTTTAGGCATGGCTTTGCATAGGTCAATGCTGTGTTTGACCTCCGGCTCTGGGGGTAACTCTGTGAGTTCTTCCTTAAATACATGAGCGTATTTGTTTAGGAGCGCTGCAAGTTCTGGGCATTGGATTTTGGTTGTTTGTATGTTATTGAATTTAGTGTACCTTATTATGTGGAGGATACTGTCTTTGGTTAGACGTTCTGAGTTATCAGGGTTTATGACTTGGACAATTACTGTGTCTCTTAGGATGAGATTGTTGGGTTCTTTGAGGATGTTAAAATTGACTCTGTTGCATTTGATGGCCATGGTTTTTGGTTTTCAACATATGCTGGGGTTCATTCAGTGAACCAGTCCTTGCCTGCTACAATTTTTTAGTTTATGTTGCTCATGAAGAGTCCTTTGATGGATGTTTGAATACCTTGGAGGTCTATTCTGAAGGGAGTTGTTTTGCCTTCAAGTAGAACTTTTGATTTTTCTGCCATTCTAGTGTATTTGAAGTTGGATTTGACAACTGGTATCTTGTATTTGGTTACAAATGGTTTGCTAACCATGGTGTGTTGTGCACCAGAGTCAAATAAAATTTTATGTGTATAAGATTTATAATTGCATGTTTAGACAAGAAGTTGTGAGTGATCTTTAATTTTATGTTTAGAAAATGGAGGATTGTGGGACACGTGGGATTCAAGCAGCAAAATTTGTGCCTTGGTACAATTTCTTGTCGGTTTGGGGGGAGACAGGGGAACTTAAGCCTGTTCCCCCTCCTCTTTTCCTTGTTTCTCTGTTTTGAAACCTTCTAGGTCAGAGAATGTGGGTTCAGATTCATAGCAGGTTGCTGTTTCAGCTTTGTTTACTTTGGTGGTGTCCTCTTTCTTGAGATGGGAGCAGTTTGCGCTCTGGCTACAATTGTCATTATTACAATTGGAGTTACTGTTACTATGATTGGTGTTTGGCGCTTGTTGCCATTAGAGTTGTCTCTTACATTGCTGTTTGAGGAGTGGTTGCCGTTGTGTGAAGCATATTCCATGTTTGTGCATTTTTCTGCGCACTTGGCTTCTGCAATGAGCGCAGGCATGGAGGTATTAGCCTCTGGGCGGATGAGGGCAGCAACTGAGGGTTTCATTCTATTGATAAATGATGCTCTAGTGTGTACGTTGTCAGCTTGTGCTGGGTTTTGAATTTTGTGGTGTATCTCTTTGGATTAATTGGTGTATTATGTGATAGTGGTCTTCTGAGGAAGATTGCTGAGCTGTATTGCAATGTCTTGGAGGGATTCAGTGACGCGGAAATTGTAGATGATATTGGCTTTGAACTCTTCCCAGTTATCAAGCTGGTTGTCAGTTTGTGAGCCAACCCAGGTGGCAAACCAGTTAGCTGCGGCCCTGTACAGTAGTTTTAGAAGATATGGCAACAACCAAAAATACCTCAGATTTAAACAAAAATGGTTTCAGATTTGAACAAAATCCAAGTTGCAAAAGATTCAGTATCCAATTAATTTATAAAATTTCAGTTAATAAATGAACTGTTAAACAAAAAACAAAATTTCACTAGCCCATTAGACAAAATTATATCAATCATCAAGCAGTGTAGTTCAAACCACAAACAAAATGAACTGACACAACAAGTGAGATGTATGGATGCCATCTTGGAGTACATTATAATCCAATAAGGATTCATATGAGGCACCAACAGAAGGACTAAAATGAAACAAAATTTGGGCAATCTAGAAGCAAGATTCAACAAGCATGAAACAAAATGAAGTCAAAAAAGATGTGTAGTGTGAGCAGCCTAAAATAGAAATATAACAGTTTAACAGCCAATCAACAGCTATCTAATTTAGGAACAAAGGCATTTTATTCATTTTCATGGCTCCAGATTTGTATGGAATGGTTTTGAGAACCTTCCAAATATGAAATGATGATTAAAATAAAAATACATCATAAAATTTTAAACTTCTACTTTTAGTGATTTTATCCTAGGTTTTTTACAATGGTTTTTAATAACAGCATCTTCAATGGCGCCAGCAGCCAAGCCAGCTTCAATGGAGGCAAGGCTCAGAACGTAGAGGCACCTGTTTACACCCAAGCCTTTGAGGCGGGTAACAAGGAAGCTGACCTGTTACTGACCCCAACCCTATGGCTTTGACTTGTTCAGTAGTCACATAGTGTCTAGCTCTGCCCCTGCTCCCATACCCACCCCTGCACAAGCTGCCCACCAACTAACCAGTAAGGATGGCAACCTTAATTTGGAAGAACTTTCTGCCACCAGCCAACCTTCCCCCCTACAGCCAATCAGGCTTCAGCTCCCCCGGCCCAGCGCCCCAAGCAACAAATCATCACTGCCCAAATTCTTCACAAAATTGTGGCACTGAACCTGCAGGGTCTGTCCTGGGAACAGATTGCCGCCCAGTTGCAATTTACCTGAGCTACTATCATGCGGGAATTCAACAACCTGATGAACAGAGGGAATCTGATTAGGACAGCCAAGAAGCCCAAGAAGGCCCCTGAGTCACAAATCACTGAGGCATACCCAATTATGCTTTAACTAATTCAGCAGGACCCCAAGCTTCCCCTGACCCAGGTCCAGAAGCAACTTGTGCATCATGGCATTTGGGTGTCTGAGTGCATGGTGCAGCTCTGGATGCATGGAAAGGTGGCTTTGATATGGGTTCTTACCAATGTTGCCGGCAACCAATGGGATGGTGCTGAGGATTTTCCATATGATCTTGGCATCAAATCAACCGTAGTCAAATGCCTAACAAGTTTTTCTGATGATATCATGTTTATCTCCTACTATAAGCTATCAATAGCTTTTGATGATTTTGGCAAGCAAGGAAGAGCCGCCACCCAAAAAGGAAGGAAGAAGGTCAAGAAGGGGACTTTCATTGGTGCATTTCTGGTTGTTTCAGCCAAGGGTTTTGTCTACTATTAGACAAACCCAGATTTCACCAATGGCTACAAGTACAGCCACATCCTCAGTGGATTACTTGACTCCTGGGATGGCTCAAATTCCAAGTACCAGGTTTTCTTGAGCCACCAGATGGAGGGAAGCTCCACTACCCTCGAGGCCATCCAGGGACGCAGGCACCAGACCTCTGTGTACCCCACCGGCCATGCAGACATCCGTCTGGGTGATGTTGTCTTCTTCAACATCAGATCCACACTACGGGAGCACCACCCTCAGGCTTTTAATGTCATTTATCTTGGGGTCCTCAAGCACAATAATCTCTTTGGGCACCAAATGGTGGCTGACTTGTTCACCCAAATGATTTTCCATGTGAACATGGGCAATCAATCATGTAAGGATAAGCACCTCCCACCCTGTGCCACAGCCATCTATCAGCCCATCCAGCCAATGACAGATGAGGAATATAACAAGTGTTAAATGGCAGCCATCATGCAAAATCCTCCTACCCCTACCCCCGCCACCACTACCACTACCCCCATCTTCCAGCCCCACCCACTCAATCCCAGACCCCCCAGGCCAGCACTGCCTCTATGTCTTCCTTCCCACGTTATTCTGCCTAATAGGCATCACTCTTCCCTGCCCCAATAAACCCCCTGTTGCCAAACACTTTCTGTTTATATTATCTTTATTTTGAATTTCTTTTGTTCATGTTCTCTTTGTTTATAGTTGGTTTTATTTTTCATGTTCAGCTTATTTTTATAAAATCATATATTTACTATGTCATGTATTTAGATCCAGAACACAGCTATTTTTAGTACCCAAACAAGCCCCTTGTAAAATATTAACAACAATTTGGTGATCAGCTAAATTTGAATTAGAAAATTATAGGTTAACTGTTTTTAGATAAAGTTGTTACTGATCCAAATTCAAAACCTTAATGATAAACTTTAAGCCAATCAGGAGCCAAGTGATAAATTGATTGTTGTGACATAAAGGGCCCTTCAATAATTGGATCATTATTTTAGGGATTAGGCCATTTTCTATACACATGCTGCTCAAGTCGCAGCATAACACAGTTCAATTTGAAAAAGTAACTAATTAACATTTTATATTTAAAACATTAATAACTCAATAAAAAACTAATATTTTTTCACACTGTAAACTATCAAAATGAAGCTAATAATCCTATCTTTCTATTGATGTATAAATTTTAATATGTATACTATACTTAATATTAAAGCAAAAGTAATTTAAAAGAGTATAATCCAGATTTTATTATATGATTATATCTAATGCTATAAAGTAGATCACTTCAAAGCTAATAAATACTCTTTTTTTAATATACAACAAGTTTTTTTTATTTGACAAAATTAAAGATAAGATTGAGAGCTTTATTTCACATTTTATTTTATTTAAAAAGCTCAATTCTTTAGGATTTTATAATAGTTTGAAGTTAGGGTGTTTTTATCACTGTTTAGATTGATTTTAAGGTTCAAGTGAGCTTCGAACCTCAAATTAAGCATTCTTTAAATGGAATTCTTTGATATTTTATCATTTTAAAAATATGCAGAAGAGTTACAATTAACTGAATACATCATTTAATTGATTTGCATTGATTACAAAGAGGATATGATGTAATAATAATGCTTAGCTGCTTCACATGTATCACTTGTGCATGAAAACTGGGTATTTAATTAATTCTGCAAACATAAATTCAAGTTTGAACTATAATAAAAGCTATCACACCATTTCTTTCAGAATGGTGTCATTTAGCTTGGTATATAAGAGCTAAAGCACCACAAAGCTTCTAATCCAAAAGACCCCATTCAAAGGCCACATTCTGATCATAACTACTCCAATATTAAGGCACATTTCAGATATCTGACCTAATTACAGATTCAAAATACTACCATGTCCTCAGTTAAATTTACTTCTGCCATGCTACCCTTTTTTTCCTTGGGAGCTTCAACAAAAAGAGAGAGAATTGCAATGTTAAAAAAGGCATTCCTCTTTATTGCTGGTGATGATCTTGATAATTTCATCAAGCACTTCCTTACTCAAACTGAATTTGGGAAAGCTCAGTTCCTGCCAACTATTCAAAATCAAAAAGGCAATGAGTTCATTGAAAACTTAAAGGATCTCATGAAATCTTCTCCCCAAAAACATCTCCCAGCCTTGCAATCTCTGGTTACTTCCAGTTACTCTTTAAAAGAGCTTAATGATATGGGGTTTAATATAACCAAAAGTGAGTTTGAATGCTCAAGAAAAATAAATAAAAATAAAAATGTAAGTTTAAATAAAAAAAGCCAAAAAAATAATAACTATTCATTAAAAAAAGAAATAATTAAAAAATTGCTGGAAAATTCTTTTGAAACAAGCCAGTTTACAAAAAAAGTGCCTGAAAGAATTTATAAAGATATAGAAAAAGAGATGAGTAATTACTCAACTGAAATTAAATACTCTCTACTTAAAACAAAAAAGAAATATATGAAAATATGAAAATATGAAAATAAAAAATGAAATTTCAGTTTCAATTTCTACTTACTATAAATTAATCCCTAAAAATATAATAAAAAGTAAAAAAACAAACTGATATGTGCAATATTTGTAATTTAAAAAATTCACTAGAAAAAAGAAGGAAGAATGTGAAAGTAAAAACTTACCATTACCAGAATCTATAGAAAATGACTTAAAGACTATTAATCAGCACCAAGACTTTTATGTTCATCAAAATCGTGAATATAAAAAAGATATTAATGAATTAGATGATGAGTCTTGTGTTGTAGTTATAGATTATAAAGAAAACTTAAAGGTTGGAGGTGGTCCAATTGAGACCAATAATTGTTTTTATTCAAAAAACCAATCTCATTATTAGGGTTTGCATTAGTTTTTAAAGAAAACAATAAAATTAAATATGAATATCATGATTTTTTGTCTCAAATATTATCACATGATTCTTTATTTTCAGGTGAGTGTTTTATAAAAATTCTTAAATTAGATAGATTTAAAAAAATAAAAATATAAAAGTATGGACTGATAATGGAAATCATTTTAGATCATATGAATTTTTATATTACTTATTTAAAGAGGCACCTAAATATATTAAAGGTTCTATAAAATATAATTGTTTTGTAGAATGTCATGGAAAAAGAATTGTTGATGGTCACTTTGGTGTAATATCAAAAACATTAAAAGAGAAAGAAAACCAGCTTTATATTAATAATATAAATGATATTAAAAATATCTTTGAGCAAGAAGAAAAAAGAAAAGAATTATATAAATCAGCGCTATCAGGCTCAAATATTTCTCAAAAGTCATTCTTTTATATTTATGGGAGAAAAGTTAGGCTTATAAGGAAAGAGCTCAAAGTTAAAAATCTGTGCATTAATCTTTCATATTTGATGAAAGATGGGAAGTTGTATACTTCACCTTTAACATTTGAAAGTTTCTCAGAATATTCTGAGATAACTTATCATTTGAAATCACGTGATGATACCAGAGAAACAAAAATATCAGAAGATGCTAGTGGTGCACTATGGCAAGTTCATGAAGTAGGGCAGCTTACTAGAGGGTGTATTTTAAATAGAGTTATCAGTCTTTCAAAAACAACAACCTTTTTTTCTGAAACAAACTAAGAATATTTATGATGAGCCAAAGATAGGGTAATAGCATTTATAGCTTTGGGGCTGCTATTACTCTCCCATGCAACTCATCATAAATGTTTTTGGTTTGTAGTTTGTAGTAGCACTTAAAATATTTTCAGTAATACTATAAGTTGCAATTTTCAATTCTAAAATTGATGCCTTATTTTTTAAAAAAACCATTTAAGCCCAAGATCAATTAAAGTTTTATAATTTTTTGATTGTATTTTAAGCTTTCTGAATAATTTGAACATGAATAATGCAATTAAGTTATAAAAGGATAAATCTGGCGCCTAGGCATAACAAGAAAAATAATGACTCATATGTACACCAAAAGCCAACTCACCCCATTTTGTTTGTGAATCCATGTATTTTGTCACAGATCACATAGTAAGCATATGTACACCAAAAGTCAACTCACATCATTTTGTTTGTGAATCCATGTATTTTGGATTATATTTTGAATGGTTTTGCTTTGCGCGTGAGCACTTCTTTGCTGTGTTGACCCATTCTGCCCATTAACGCCACAAAACCCTGTTAGCAGAGTGTATATTTTAACCTGATAGTTGTATTTTGTATAAATCTGAGGTATTTTTGGTTGTTGCCATAGCTTCTTAAACTACTGTACAGGCGCTTTCTGGCTTCCTGGACCCATTTTTCTTGGGGAATGCAGCTGGCGCAGAGTTTAGCAGCTGAGTGGTCTAGCCAGTTGATGAAGTTTTCCTTGTTTTTCCCAAAGAAATTTTCAATACCAATGTACTTGGTATTGGTAACTTCACCTGTTATAGGCAGTTGTGTGTTTGTTTGTGGTTGGAGAGAGCAACTGTATTGAATTATCTTGGCACATGCTTTGGGCATGACCAGTCCTTTGAATACGGTTCATCCACTAGGTATATCTTTGTTGATGCCGTGGGCGCAAAAGTACGTTTTCCAGGTATCCTGGGATGTGGCCTGGTTGAGTATGTGAGAAAAGGTGGGCAGGTTCTGTTCAGTCATTTTCTTTTTCATTGGCATAGTCAAAATTGTAGCTGCTACCAGTGATAAGGAGCGCCTTTTGGGGAAGCTTCAAATATGAAATTAATAAGGAGAGAAGTACATTTTATTGAATAATACTTTAGACTTATATAGTTTTAGCTGTGGTGGAGATTTTAGTTAGATCAAGCCTAGGGGTTAGTCATGTGCAGGATGGTTTCAATTTGCTGGATACTTGGACAGTCATGTGATATTGGTTTGTTGCCATTTCCAGCATGTCAAACTGTATATTGGAAGGGCACCAAATCGGGAAATGACTGGATGTTAAGTGGGTTGGCAGTAGCCAGAATACTTGTACATCCAGATCCTTGAAACTAGTATGAGAACAGCCATTATCCTCCAAGATCACATTGATACTGGACATGAGGGTATAGCAAAAACTCATGACTGGTTGTGCAAGAACTTCTATTAGGAAAACATGCGCCTCCTAATCCCTGATGTCCTTGCCTCCTGTCACTCTTGTCAGCTCCAACAACCCTAATCTTCCCAACATCAATTCAAGCCCATCCCCCCTAAACATGCCTTCCACACTGTGAGCATTGATGCTATCGGGCCTCTCCCTTGTTCTAGGTCTGTGTGTCAGTTCATCTTAGTAGCTGTAGACCATTTTAGTAAACAAGTCAAAGCCAGAGCTACAAAAGATATAACTGCCAAGACCACTGCTAATTTCTTGTTGCAAGATATCTTCTACCGTCAGGGTTGCCCTCAAGTCTTGCTTTCTGATAATGGGACCAACTTCAATGCCTGTCTCATAATGTCCATTGTAGAAGCTATGGGCACGCACCAATCCTTCTCTGCACTGTATAACCCCTCAACCAATGGAACTGTCAAACAAGCAAACTCCACTCTTGTGTCCATAATGAGGAAGCTTACGCTCTCTGATGCTGCCAATTGGGATATGTTCCTCCCTGCTGCTCTCTTTGCGTATAGACTCAGCAGACATCAAGTGACTGGCCAGTCCCCCTTTGCCAAGCTATATGGACGAGATGCCACTACCCCCACAATCTTGGGACCCCTGTCAATTGAGGTTGACGCCTCTACTAATCCTGAAACTCATGTCAAAGACTTGACTAATTGTATCATTGACATCCAAGCTACCACCTATTCTACTGCTTACAAGGTCAAACCCCTGGAACTCTCAGCCTCTAATGCTTCCAGAGCCCCCATCCCTGAGTACCAAGTGGGTGACCTAGTCCTCTATTATCAAAATTGTACTGGAGACCGTGCTTATAAGCTAGACTCCCTCTGGGTTGGACCTTGTGAAGTCACCTAAAAGAAGGGTGTTGAGTATACTGTGAAGCTACTGTCCTCTGGCTGCCCTTTTGCCAGGATACACTCCAAATTCCTCCGCAAATATCAACTCCATGTGTCAAATCTTGAGGGGGGAGATGTCATAAATTGTGCCATTGATGCCATTTTGATATGGTCTTCAAATATTTATATGTGTGAAGATTTGGTCGGTTTTGCTTTCAATTTTGGGAATTCCTCTCCTTCCGCAAATGGGACTGGTTTAATATCCACCCATACTGGAATATCATACCTTCCTTGACTGATCCTGGTATGACCTCATCCCAATGTGCCCCCTTCTGCCACTCTGTCTACCTAATAGGTGATGATCAACCCTTGTCTACTAATTAAGTAGAATCATTTCTCCTAATAAAGACAAGTTTATCCACATTTGTGTTGGCTTTAATATTCTTCAAGATTTTTCCTTCATTTTTACCAAAAGGAATTCTTCATCTCGTATTCCAGGAAATTAAGGTACATGCCCTTAATTTTGCCCTGAAGGCTAACCCAAGGCTAGCTTTGAACCTCAAATCTTTCGTTATAAAGATTTCCCGCCGCGTCCTCCTGGATGTCGTCCCCAGGAGCCAAACATGACATATCCCAATAAAGATACCTATCTAGTTTCCAAATATTTCCCCCTTGTAACTTGCTACTATAGCACAATTACAAAAATAAGGTATTTTTATTGTATTTTTGAGATCTTTGGGGTCAATTTATGGTACCATATGTGTGCTGCTTAGTTTTATATTAAAAATTTTCAGGGCAAAGTTTAAAATTAATATAAAAAAGGTATTGGCGTCCAGAAGGTGACATGATTGAAACTGAAATTCACACTTTACTATAATATTGGCATTGAAAGTGTCGACATGGTCACTGTTGCTGTAAAAGAATCCACCCTCTTCCAATAAAGTTCATCTTTTCTAAATCACAATCCTGTCCCTCCCTTGGACTGCTGCCTTCCCTAACTCCAAGTACTGGACCATCTATAGTCTATTTGCAATATCGCCAAAGTTCAACTTAAAGATAATGTATTACTAGATAGCCAAGCTGGGATAGAAAGAGCCATGGTAAAAAACCCTCTCCTTTGACACTGCATAAACTTTATAGGCCAGCATACGATTATTGTTTCTTGGAAAGTTCGGAGAAATAAGCACCTTTTACTAGGGAAGCGTGATAGGCCCGGGCGCCAAGGCAGTTTATCGATCTTAATTAAGGGTTAGATTTACGGTAAAACTGGCTGGATGCACTTTCTAACCTTTATCCAGTATAGGGATGCTTCGGCTCAGCCCCGGCTAGCCTTCGTCTCTAGGCCGCTACAGCTAAGACGGAGTAGCCTTATATTTAAAAAGTTTTAAATTAATATTTGAAATAAGTGGGCAGGAGCCAGGAACTGGCCGTGGCTGCCCCGGGCTTGCCCGCAGCAGCCCTAATCCAGTAGATGTGAAACATGCAGAAAGGCTTCCTCGTGGCTATGAAACCAACCCATCAGGGGCACTAATTGGGAAGGTGGGATATGCATTTAGTAAACCGATCTTTGACTAGAGGCTAAAGGTGATTAGCAATTTACCAAATTAAGACTTCTGGAAGCTGGCTAGCATCTAAATCTCGATTGGAATGGACCAGCAAACTTGCCGGCCCAGGGGACTAGAACTGGTGCCGATCCAAGTTTTTCGATCGCTTCGCGGCGCTTAAATAGGCGTAAAGGTACGGTTAATTTGATTCGGTGGATCTTTGCCAACCCACTCTTTAATCGCTGGATTAATAGGCTCAAGTGAGAAACTGGCAAACTTCATATCGACTAGGGTTGGTAAGGTCACAGTTTTTAATATAAATTTATATATGAAATATTTTATTCTGGTTTAAAAATGCGACTTTCTCAACCCTAATATCGACCAAAGATCAAGCTGGCTACTTCAGTCCCATTAGCAAGGAAAAGATGATTTGTTTGCATGCCCTTGCCAACCAATATTAAACCTCGGTTAAAAAGTATACTTCGAAATTCATTTTTTCCCAAAGTATCTGCACTCAAGCCGATAAGCTATCACCCGCCTTGATGATTGGAAATCTATTTGAACAGTCGATCTTTCATTTGAAATCTAATCTACTTTGTCATAAGATCAGGTCTTTGATCAAAGGGTCAATGTACAGTAAACCTAGTTCATCTCATAGTGTGACAATTGTAGGCTGAGCTTTGGAAACTGATTGGCCATCTGGTACAGGATGCTTGGTTGTAGCTGAAATTGGGAATACACACATAACGTATTTTTTACCTTTACAGAATACTTGAATTATCTATTCAACTCCAGATATGAAATGTTTCGATTTATCGGCCAATCGAAATAGTTCAAGGATGGCTTCAGTCGAATTAAAATCTTATCTGACCAATTATATATGAGCTTATTTAAAAGTGGATTAACCAATCATTTCCTTGTTTGAAGTATTCGAGAAGAGGTGAAGTCATAGCAGGGGCTGAAGCGAACTAGCCAAGAATGGAAGGTTATTGAAAGCGGTTTGTTAATGTGTGAGAACTGGTTGGAAGCATGTGATTGACTTTTGGTGGCACTTTGTTAAGGTTAAAGTCTAAAATGTTCATTTAGAGGGACATGGCATCCTTCATCTACTGCCCGGATGAGGCCTGTCATGTTGGGATTACTATGCCTCAGCTGGTTGCGAAAATGCGGAAGAGAAGCAGCGAGCATGTCGGCCTGGTCGAGCCCAGAGGATATTTTGTTACAGATGAGCATGGCCTGAATGCATCTTTTTCATTGGCGATGGACAAGGAGCCTTGCTTTGATAAGAGTTGCCTCAAGAAGCTTGTCATGCTAAGAGGCCAGAACAAAATTGGGCCCGCTGGACATGTAAAGAAAGGAGTGAAGCGTATCCGCTTGGATAATTCTTTGGAAAAAACGAACCATTCCCTTGTCATGTTTGTTATTTACCTAATCCCTGGCAGCTTATCTAGGATGCTTGGATCCAATCGATACTTGGGCGGCTATGCAGATGCTGCCTTTAGCAATCTCAAGGTGCTTGTCGTGTGCAGTGCATCTTCAGACATTTTCCAAAAGTTGATCTCCAATTTAGTCGCTCTTAGCCAAACTCTTGCGACTCAGAAGACCACCCTCGAACAGCTCCTAGCCTTAATCTGCTCGCTTGTCAAAGAGGCGTTTGACCAACTTCGTCTTCAAAGACAGGCAAGTGCTCCAAACAGCCAGTACCCGCTCGTCTTTATTGACATTGGCTACTTTCCTGAGCCAGCCAGCTTTGAATACAATGGCCTTGTTCACGCAATGACCGGGAACGAGATCTCCCACAACGGATTCTGGTTTACCTCACGCGCCCTCGAAGGCCCGTCCCAGAATCCCCGCCAAAGAGATTTCCCCATCATTTTCTAAAGGTTCAATCTCAAGGGATTCAGTAAACACTCATTTCTAAACATGTATGGGCTTAAACCAACTAAATTTAGAAGCTAAATCAATGTTTTCCCAGAAAATAGTTCCTTTGTACAACCCTGCACAGGGGTCACGCCAAATCCATTTAAAGTCACGACATGAGTTATTTGATCCCCTAAAACCTTTGCGCAAATAAAAAACCAAACTTAATTGTGCTTATCATACAAGCCTTAACCAGGCTATGTAAGTGGCCCAGCTTACCTTTGACATTGGAAATAATTCCGCCTCATGTATATACCACATCATCCTCCTAGCATTATATAGTCACAGCCATTAATAATAGATAAAACATTTAATACATCTCTTGCCTAGCTCTGCATCCTATAGGTGTGATTTGGTAGCTTTTATAAATGTCAGTTGAATGGCCCTTCCAAAGACGGACATAAAGTTGAATCTAATATATCAATCCAATATATTTTATCATATTTTTAGATCGGGTTATTCAACACCAAACAAAATGTTAAATCTTATTTTAAAAAGCTTTCTTAAAAGTTTATCTAAATCTTATCAATTTAAAATAAAAGTGCATATTCTAAGAAAAACATAGAATATACGTTTAAATAAGTGGAGATTTAATATTTAGTTTATCAAAGCTGAAATAATAATTTAAAGATAGTAACTTTAATTTTCTAAAATTTATTAAAGTATAGAGCTGATCTGTAGCTTTAAAATAAGCTATTGGAAATTAAGATCGGCTAGGTATTCACAGAGATACATTGATTTTAGTTTTTTAGTGTGCATTAAAAGTTTATATATATCAAATCAAGTCCAAGCCTTTGATTATAACGTGGCCTGACTCCAGCATTACATTATAGATCTCAGCATCTAGAGCCATCATGTTTAGTACCATTTTTATCAGAAATATCAGGAAAATATATATGGATACTCTAAATTTATTAGATATCATTATGTCGAGACTTGATATTATTATTACTGGTTTGCTCTACTGCCATCCTTATTAGGATGATGCAATGGTAAGCAGAATTGACTATGAAATAACATGCAGCCACTTGGATCAGCTGATGAATGAGCGGATTTTTTCTATTTCTGTAATTTAAAATGAATAAACTGAAATGCCCAAGCCAAGATATCTCTTTTTTGAACTAGTATTTATATATAGTTTGAACTGTATCTCTTCAAACCGATCACACTCCCGTTTCTTCATTTTTTATTTTAATTTTTTTAATAAGCTCCCTTTTCTCTGGTCAACTCGATCCTCAGCAAAGGGTTTAACCATCCCATCGTATAGAAGCATGTTGAACAATCTGGTACACCCCCTTAATTTGAATCTACAAATTCTGAAGCCGGAGAATCTATCCAGATAAGCCTCTTTGCCATAGGTGCAAGGGTTGAGCCAACAATTTAAAAATCACGCAGTTGAAAGCAATTTTTTTAAAGTCTGATTGGCTAAATTTCCACTTCTACATAATTTAGGGCGCACTCCACCAAATCCAACCTTCACACTTTCAAAGATGCTTGTAAGGGTTACATGTAAGGAGAGGCCAAGTCAAGCTTTTAGCTAGGCATTTGGCTTTAAATGCAATAGTATAAAAAATCGATCGATCTGGTTCCTTACAGTTTGAGTGCCTTGAAACTGACATTACAGACAGACTTATATATATTAATAACTGAATTATAAGCTTTCCCCATATTTATCTAATTTTTCATCAGCTTAAACCTATAGCTTATGAGTCAATCAGCTAAAATGAAAAAGGGTCACCGCTGTTATAGAGAAGGTATTAGCAAGCCATAGTTCAGTTAATGCTACCTACTTCAGATATGGGGCTTACTTAGAGCATCTTGCTGAAACAATGAAAAGCAGAGATGATATACCGGTCAGTATTGGCATCCTTTTACACAGCTATGGATGACTGGTTCCCAAAGCTGCTTTGAAGCCAGCATTAATTTTTTTGATACACAGTTTAATGCCCATCTAACTCTTACAGTTGTTAGCAGTTGTCAAGTATATACCTCAAAGAAGTATATAAAACATGATAAACAGGGAATTTTAGACAAGGATGATACTTTATTTGACATGAAGTTAGAATCTTATATAGTATTGTCAAGTTTATACTTCTTGGAAGTATAATAAACAAAATAAAGGGGAAGATTAAGAAGAGAATGATACTTTATTGAATATGAATATAGGTTAATATATAGTATCATGATAAGCCACATGGTGTCCACATACATCATGGAGGTCATGAGGCTTATCTGAGTAATATTCCTCTTGAGTCACAAGGCTTAATCAAGTTGTGTTCCATTTAGGACCTGGATCAAGTGATCCCCGTCATAGATGGTTAACTGATAATGGTGCCACTGGTTTACTGGCTGGGTGGTGAACCACTTGGTGAGCCGCTCGGTGATTTACTCAGGGTGTTAATTCCCCAAGAGGGAGGAATCAAAGATGTTGCGACATCTCCCCCTGGGGTTCTGGAAGGTGGAGCCTTGGGAATCTTCTTGAGGGTATCTGGTATACGGGCCTGGTACTGATCCAGTTTGGCATTAGGAACAGGGAGTCTTGAATTTTGTTGGGCTGCTCTTGCCTTACATAAACGAGGTTGATCATGATGCATGTGTTTTAGTTTGGTTCAAGCTCCAATCCCTTTGATGAGGTAGGTGTTATTGGGTTTCACCTCCATGATAATGCCTGGTCCGCGCAATCCTGGGTCTAATTTGTGCTGGTTGTGATTGACGACCCAGATCTTGTCTCCGACTTGGAACCTTTCTTATTGTAATGGGATTGCTTCCCATTGAACCCTTTGTTGTTTCATCACTGCTTGGTCCTTTCTGGCTTGTAGTACTTTTGGGTCATTGCTGTCTGGTATCTTCTTGGGAAGTGGCAGTCGTGGTCCCGTGGTAGTACTGACAAGTGAAGGTTTCTGACCTTAGACAAGTTCATAAGGGCTCTTGCCTGTATTGCAGTTGCTCATGTTCTGAAGACCATAAGGGCAGTTGGTAACATGTTGTCAAAACTGCAGGCTTGACCCACCAGCAAGGTTCCAACCAAGCAGGTTTGGGACCCGCAATCTGATTATCCAATCACCCAAAGCCAGACTAGGAAGTTGACTCAAATTACCAAATCCAACAACATGAACAGATGATGATCTGTTACAGTGGATACCTCAATTTGGCGCTTGACTTATTATTGGGATCCAGCCACCCCCTTTTTCCATCCAGCCGTGTGATCACCAATCTTATTCCTGTTATCCTTGATTCACATGAACTATATAATCACTATCTCTCAATAAAGATTATTATCTAGCTTCTAAATATTCTTCCCCTTGTAACTCTGCTAAAACAGCACAGTTACAACATTGTAGCACAGGTAGGCTCTCCATCCTACCTTATCTTGAAAAATTCTGCCTGTTGCCCGTACTCACCATGGCCAACAAATCCTTGACAGAATTATGTCTGGCCTCCCGCTGGACTGGACTCCGTATACTCCTGGTACCAAGATACCCGATGGTTTTGTCCTATACCAAAACACGGTAATCCTGCTACTTGCCTTCAATGTCATGTCTGTGCAAGATTTCTTTCAGGCTCCCTCATTGATGCCGCAACCAACCAAAGAAACCACCATGCCCGCCTATGTAGCGCAGAGACTATGAAGCGCCGCCTTGGAACCCTTTGCCGGGGCCAACAACAACAACACCGCCACATGGATTCAGTCCGCCCAGAGCAAGCTGGCTCAGATGGAATGCCCACAGCAATTCTGGATTGCAGAGATTTCCATTTGCCTGACCCATGACACTGGCACCTGGTGTGACAAGTGACACAAGGAACACACAAACAATAACTGGGATAACTTCAAGCAAGACTTCTTGGCAAGATTTTTGCTTAAAGATACAGCGCTCACAATCATACACCAAGTGAAGAACCTTACCCAGAAAGGCACTGTGAAGGAACTCACCTGCGCCTATGAGGAACTCTGACTTTGTGCACCATCTGACATGGCCTTTGACACCCCAGACACACATCTCATGTACTACAACGCCCTCAAGTTGCATGTGATGAGACACGTGAACCTGGACCAGGTGACCAACCTGCAAAGCCTGTACCGCAAAGCAGAGAAAACGGAACAAACCTCCAATGCCCTTCATAAGACACAAACAGGAAAACAAGAGAGACCCAAGGATTCTCATCCAAGCGGGCGCTCTTCTCAACCACCTCCTGGAGGCAACGGGAACAACGCCAACCACAAACCCACAGGTTCAAATGGACATGTAAGTGGGAACAATGTCCAGTCAAATTTTACCCATTTCTGTATCACTGCCACACAAGGCAATCAAGACAAGGGAAAAGCCCCAGGAGAGCATTAAACAAGCCAAGCCCTCCCCATGCAACTCCTGACTTGCCCAACAATGAATACCGACCCAAGGACGTAGACCAATGCCCAATGATCCAAGTGCCCTCAGAAGACCTGGTACTATACATCATTGCCAGACATCCCAATAAATTGATGTCCTATCCTTTCCAATTTTGCAGTTACACAGGCTCAGCACTCCTGGACTTGGGCGCAGATTGAACCCTAGTCAACAGTAGCTTTGTGGATAAGTTCAAGCTGGCCACTAATCCTTTGCAGATTAAAAATGTGGTCCTGGCTGATGAACACCACATTGCCGTGACAAAGGAAACTGCCCCCTTCTCTGTCATGCTTGAGAACCTCCACTCCACCATCCAAGGTCCCGTCATTAACTTCCTTAAGTTCAACATTGGACTGGGACTGGACTGGTTACAGAAAAACAACCCTCACATAGACTGGGCAGCCTCAGTGTTGACCATCAAGCATGAAGGCATCAACCACCATGTCGTGTTCTGAGGCGCAGCACAGACACACAACGGGAAATCCTAACCTTAGGATTGGATTTGTACTAAGTCTTGGTTAGATGACAGGGAAGGCAATAGCATTTACCTTGCGGCCCTGGATGAATAATCTCTACTAGGCGTGGCTAGAGAGAGGCGCGGAAGTACAGAAGACACAAAGACAAAGATGTGAATAGAACTTAATTTTATTGGTAAATATGGAAATGAAATATATAGTGGTTGAGAATACCACAAAACACTACCAGGATGGTAGGATCACTTGCCACAAGCATGAGTGGGGCGAGTGAGTTGCGCAGAGTCAGGAAACCAAACAATCATATTTCCTGAAGCAGAAGCCAGTTCATTTCAAGAGCCGAAAGCAAAAGCAAGAGATTTGTCTTTGAAATGGCCCACCAAAGGCGAAATCAAAATATGGTGAATGCCGTTATTCACAACATTGCCCCCCCCTCTAGATTAGCCTTTGGGGGGTGATACTTGCGGAGGAACTTGGCGTGTACACAAGCAAAAGGGTGACCACTGAAGAGGAGCTTTACAGTTTACTCAGATCCTTGTTTGAAAGTCACCTCTAAAGGACCAATCCACAGGGAGTCCAGCTTGTGCACACGCCCACCCACACTGTGTTGATAGTACAGGACTGTGATGGATCCAGGCCTAACCAATCCATCCTGCCATTATCCTGCCCTTGACTCTTATTGCTGTTACCTTCCTGGGACAAAGCTTCAAGGAGCTTTGCCTCCAGGGAGGCAATTTTCTCGGATAACACTTTATTGTCATCCCACCAACAAGCCATGATTTCAACGCTTTTTTCCTCTTGTGCTCTCAACGCCTCAATTTCACAATTTGCCATCTCTTTCACTTGTTGCACAATTTCATCCCATCCTACCAACAAGTTCCAAGCATCCCAAGCATAAATTTGGTTCCCTTGGACGGGAGTCCCTTCCTTTGCAAAGTAATCAGAATACAGCTCTTCAAACGCCACCTTTACTTCTACTAAAGATTTGGAAGGAACAGTCTTAGTGACCTCCAGGCTGGTCCAAGCTTCTTCCAATGTACTTGTAGGAACCTCCTTTCTTGCGGCAGCGGTTTCCACACAAAGGACCCCAAACTTGGCTCTCTCAAATTTTAACAAATAAGGCATGACAATTGAAAAATAGGTGAGGGGAAAGCGTTAAAACCAACAATGAATATATTTTATTAATGTTTAACTGTTTTTGCTTATATACCATTTGGGGCATACACAGCTGAAAACCCCTCTGGTTCCTGAATCAACCAATGATTTGCATCACGTGGCCTATTACATTCAAGTCATCCAACATAGATCTTTACCTGAAAGATCACCAACAATTCTCAACCTATGATAATTGACCTACAATGGGCAGAAGTCACCTGACTCCATTCAACCCAATGTACCAATTTGGCATGGAGCTTCCCCAGCTCTCAGCGCCAAAACCCTGTGGATTGCACATCATAAACTCAGCTATCAGTGTTCTAACTGGGAACCAGCTGATCAAACCTGAATTCCTAGGCATCCTTGCCTTTATTTAGTTATTTTTGCATTTAATGGTTTTTTGCCTTTAAAACCCATTAAACTGCTTTGAAACTCAAACCAGGCACATCTCAAATTCATTAGGCAGTGCAGCGGCGCTTCTAACCCAGTAAATTTGCCAACATGGCGCTTTTAACCCAAATTCTGGGGGTTTCCCATGGTTAACCCTAACCAAAATTCTTGACAAAGTCAAGGCCATTTTAATATAATTAAATCCTCATTAATTATATCCTGTATTTATTAATTAATCTTCCTGATTAACTAACCCATTTTGAGATGCCTAATCTCCAAGATTGATTTGGCCAATCTTGCCTCCATTCTTTTAGTTAGCCTAACCTAACTAAACATCCATATTCTGTTCTTTTATTAAACATAGATATCTAGTTTCTAGGAACCTTTACCTTAAGAATTCCAAACAAACTTATCTATATGTAATAAACAGCAAAAACAGAACATCATTTTATATTTTGGAGCATTTATTTGGCTAAACGCTCAGCA